>PVKN010003902.1:0-35389 GCA_004027915.1 Capromys pilorides | reverse complement strand
AAAATATTCCTTATCCATTTGTTTCTAATAAGATCTAGGAAGGGAATTCCGAAATCAAGATAAGAACTCAAGGGAAGAAATGCAGAATGCCACGGCCTTGCTCATTAAGGAATCACTAACTCTTACAGAACATTTCTGTGTATTTCCTTTGAAAACTTACCTCTCCAGCCAGAGTCAAGGAAGAACTCTTGCCACTAAAGTGATTGTCAGCCTGAGTGGACTCCAGGTGAGCTCGGCGACCCTTCTTGGCCCCCTGTAAGGACAGATGAAGGACATTCATTTAAGCTATTATGTGGGTACAAGCCTACGCAAGCCACTAAGGTTAGCAAGCATTGGATTTCGGATGATAGGGTGAGGAATGTGATGAGGAGCTTGAATACAATGTTCCAAGTCCTTGAAGCAAAGTACCCAAAGTCAGTTTTACTTGATAGGACAATGAGAAATTCAGTTTCTTTCAACAGTTATAGGTAAAATCACTTTTCTACTCAAAGAAATGCAGATGGAAATGGTTCTAGGTTGGGTAGACCTCATGCCACAGCTCAGAGATGGGGGTATTAAAGAATCCCATACTCTTAGGCAGGATTTTAGGAAGGCCTAAATTTACAGCTGAAAACAGTTATCAAACAGACTTTTGGAAAGAATTCCTAAAGTTCCATGGCAACTGACAGAGAAAAACATATTTGCTTTGATAAATATGCTAATTGGATTTGCATTTATAAACTAAAAGTAGCAGCACTAATATAGCACATTTTCATCTCCTCAAAAGTGACTTTGATCCTCACAATGGCATGGACAAGGCCTGGGACTTACACCATTTTACAAATGAGGAACTTGAGGCCTACAAAAGTGACCAGGTGGCAGATGTAGATCTAAGGGCAGTTGCTTTCTGCTTTCAGCTCCTGTGCTCTTTCACTAGGCCCTGCTGAAATCTGAAGATGTTCTAAGGAGAAAGAGAGGTGCTCCTGGGGAGCTGCATGAGCACACCCATGCAGGGTTCACAGTTTGAATTTTAACATCAATGGCTTAGGTTTCAAGGAGAACAGAAACAATCCGATAACAAGCAGCTCGTTTTCTTCTCAAGGCAGACAATTCCACATTTTACCCATGGTTGTGCTCTGGCATTTACCACAGTATCATGGAATACGAAAGCATATACTATACAGAATGATTGCACAAAAACAGAAGCTCAATGGTTGGTCTCCAAATGCCACTTACAGGTGATTTCTTTCTTCTTTTTTTTTCTTTTCTTTGTATTTATTTTTTTGTATCAGGCATTGAACTCAGGACCTTGTGCTTGCCAGGCAGGCACTTATGCCACTGAGCTATATCCCTGGCCCTTAGAGGTGATTTCTTGAATCGCTGCCAACTATTTCAAACTTTTAAACTTTCTGAAGACCTAGGATAAATTCACAGGGCAGAAAACCACTTTACCACCTGATTTGATCTGTTTTTAAAACATAGTCTACTTTACGTCCATCCTGGGCCACAAGCCCCATATTTTAGTCACTGTAGTATCTCCACCTCAGGAAAGCTCAATATACATTTGTGGAAAGGATGAAGTAACTACATTCACATCACCAGGTACTAGACAAGTTTCCATATCAGAAAGGCCTGGCGGGGCCGGCGAGATAGTTCAGTGGTCTAAAGCGCCTGCTTAGGAGGGCTCAGGCAACTGCGGGGACTGCAGTTCGATCCCCGGCACCACATGCTGCGCCAGCGCCACCACCAGGGCAGGCTGAGCCAGCCACAAAATGAATAAATAAAGAAACAAACAAACACAACAAGCAAACAAATAAATGAATAAAAATTTAAAAAAAAAAAAAAAAAAGAAAGGCCTGGCCATCTAACCTCTTAGTCAAGCAGCCTGCTTCCTTCTACACCAATCTGCTTCTGTCCTGGCTACCTTCCTGGGAGAGGTGCCCCTCTCCAGTAGCTTGGAAGATAATCCAATGGTATCAGAACACTGCAAAGCACTTAAGTTTCAGAGCAGAAACTAGACTTGTCCTGTGGCCCAAATGTTTAGTGACTGCAATCTTAACTAATTTTCTTTTTCTGTATTTAAGATAGGGTCCAGGATCTCATTACATAAATCGGACTCGTAGTAATGCTCCTGTTTTCAGCCTCCCGAGAGCTGGGGTTACAGGCCCGCGTCTCCACGCCCAGTTTCAATTGCTGTCTCAGCACGTGGGGCCAACGGCCGTGGCAGGCCCGGGGAGCAAATCCCCAGCTCCTGCATCTGCCTAAGCAGATGTTTCAGTCCGCTGAGCTATCAGGCCGGCCTTTAACTAATTTTAAAAGCTGGAAAGGCCCAAAGGGAGTTGCCATAAAGTAGGGAAAAGCCTGAATTTAGATAGCCGAACTATGTTATTTACTTACTATATTCTTGGTAAACCACAGCCTTCTAGGCAACTGCAGCTGACCCCTTCTGATAATGCAGCACATGCCAAGTACCATGTGAAATGCTTCGTAATGCATTATCCCAAGCAACATCACCAACACCCAGGCTAGGGAGAAGTAACTTCAAAAAACAAACAAACCAAAAAAAGCCTACCAACCTTTCTACTCTATCTGACCTCAGGGCCTGAGCACCTGGTCACTACCCCGTGTAATAAATCAGAATCCTGATTTCCAACCGTGAACAGGAAATTGTGACCATCTCCCTGCAGGGATTAGGAAGAAAGGCCTTCCCTGGCTGCCTGCCTTCCGTGCAAAAAACGTGCGGCTTTTGCGAGAACTTATGGAAAAAGAAGTACCAAGGGAAACCGCTGGGGTGGGTGCCAAGAGCGACTCGGGCCACGAGGCCCCTCCAGACTCTCTGGGCCTGTCTGTTCGGACGGTGTTCACCTTTGGGGCTTCCAGAGAAAAGAGGCCAGGAAATCTCCCCCGACCCGGGGGCCGACTGGGACAGGGGCTGTTTTCTACTCTTTTGAGGATTTTCAAGAAAGCAGAAAGGCAGCGGTACCCAAGCGGCCAGCCCACGGGCGGGGCGGAAGTGACCGCCTTCTTCCCACCTCAGCCTGGCGCCGCTCGGCCCGCCCCACCGCCGGAGTGCGTCCAGCAGAGCCGACGGGGAGCCGGGCCAGCACAGCCGCCCTCCCCCGACCCGCGAAAGCCTGACCGCCAGTCCCCCTCATCCGTTCTCACGGAGGTGGCCGGGCCCCGGCGCCGCTCCTCGCCCAGGTCCAGCACATCGTCCATCTCCGCGGCCGCGTGACGTCACTTCCTGGAAACCGGGCGCCTCAACCGCGTCCTTGGCGACGATTTTTCCCTTCTATTTCCATATTTAAAGAATCCGCCTCATTATTTCTACAGTACATGTGCCATCCTCCAATTTAAACCAGATTGTTCGTATGCATGCTTTACTTGACTTCTAGAACAAACCTCCAAATATGAACACCAGCTAAGACTATCCTGTGGGACCATGAAAAATATTAGTTCTTTGGAACTGCCTGCATTTACGATCTGCTTGACTACATCATCATTATGAAGCATTAGTGTCAATAACTATAATTATACTGATCTCTCCCTTTTGTACAGATCTTTGCAGTGTTCAGAGGGCCTTCCCAGTTACTAGTTCAAGAGGGGCATAACAACCTTTATGGGAAGCAAGATAAATTGTATTGTTTCCATTTGACAAATGAGATCAGGTGTAATGAATGGTTTATAATAAATTACAAAAAATGCAATACATATCTATACCAATATCTATATCTCTATATCTAGGTCGAGATCTGATCTCGACCTAGACATAGATATCTTCTGTTTTTAAGAAGTTCATTGAAGGGCTGAACCAAAACATCAAATACTTGAGTAGTAGTGACTTTTGTAAATATAAATATTCAACATCATATTTAATCTCAACAACCCCACACAGTAAGTAGCAATAATACCTCTATTTAAAAACGAGGGCTGCGGAGATAGCTCAGTAGGATAAGCGCTTGCCTGGCAAGCACAAGGTCCTGAGTTGGACCTCCAGTACCACAAACAAAATATAAAAAATAAAAAAATAAAAAAAAAAAACATGGTGAGGTGCACAGTAGTGACTTGAGGAAAATCACGTGGGTATAAGTGGCAGAGCCAGGGCTCCTTGTGGATTTTACTGTGGATTTTTCTCTGGCACTGATATCTGGTGTCAGCCATTCTCCTAGGCCGGCAGAGGGAGATGTCCCACAAACTCCCAGCCTAGTAGGGCAGCTAACTCAGTTTTCATGGCCTCACTGCATATAAGATTCCCAAGTTATCACTGGCCAGGTCCTAGGCATTGGGCCACTGGAGCTCACAGAAGATGGGCTAATGGCCCTGAAAGTAAGCAGTATCCCCACTCTGTTGCAGGTAAGATGTGGATGGTCATGGGCTACACATGAGGACTTGGAAGTGAAAGTAGTGTCCCTAAAACTGGCTGTAAGCGTTTCTTATATACCTAATAACTGCACAGTTCAGTGATCATCCTTTGTGTTCCCTGGGTAGGACTGGATATTAGCCCACTTTGTGACAGCAAGGGCATTGGCCTGTGTGTTACAAGAGTTGATATCACATCTTAGCTTTACTAGTAACTGTGTCACAAGGCAGAGTGCTTCTTCTGCCTCAGTTTCCTCCTTTGTACTCAAAGTACTATCTTAGAGTTTGCCTAACTGCTTCTCAGTGTGAATTTTCAAGTAAGATTTTAATCTGCTCAGTGTGAATATTCAATTAAGATTTTAATCTGAAGAAACAATCATTGCTCAGAATCTTTAAGACTGCTGAGACATGGGCTCTAGTGAGCCCCTTATTCCCTTCTATCCTTGGTACCAGAGGAGGAAGGAGGGTGTGATCTCTGGATTTTCTCATGTCGTGTAAGCTCACAGCTGTACACCACTACCACTTTACGGTCACTATCTAGAACTTCATGCTCCCAGCTTCCAAATAGCTGTTATCAAAAGGTGAACGGAGGGCACTCACCCTGGGCAGAGAGATGCCCTGCAGTTGGGGTTCCCGACCTTGCTGGGCACCTGTGTCATATGAGAGGTGTGTTTAAAAACCCAGATGTCAGGACCCTATTGGTAGAGATTCTAATTTGATCGGGGTGGACCCTACACCCCAGGAGGGTAGAGCTTTAATAATTTTCCTTGCCATCTAGCAAGCCTTAACTCAAAGGCCCACAGTATTTTAAATTTAATGATCCCTCAACCTAGGTATTCCCTAACCTCTTTCTGTTTTATTTTTCTCCTTGACACATATCTATTACCACAGTATATAATTTACATACTTAAGTATTTATTGCCTCCCCACTGTCCTAACCCTGCCTCTAAAACACCAGCTGCTGAACAACTATGATGAAGACATTATGCAATGTATTGACTATTGTAAAAAAAACGACAATAATAATAAATGAAATAAATGAGAAAGCAGAAAAAAAAAACACAAGCTACATGAACGAAAGGCTTCTGTTTGTTTTGTTTACTGATACATCCACAGAGCCTAGAACAGTGCTTGACCCTTAGTAAACATCAACAATATTTCTCAAATTCCAGCGTGGTGGTGAAGCGCGTGGACTCTGGCAATAGACTTCTTGGGCTCAAATCCCAGTATTGACACCTAACAGCTTTGTGGCTTTGGACAAGTTGCTTTAAGGTTTCTACCACTAGATGTTTTCTCTTTGGTTATGCAAATTAAAATAAGGCCTATCCAAACCAGACAGCCTGTGTTAATATCACTCGCAAGCAATACGATATTAAAAACAAAACAACTAAAAAAAAAAACCCTCTCCGTGCCTCAGTTTCCTCAACAGTTAACACCACTCTCTCTGGAATGTATTAACATTCCTTCATAGTGCTTCGGAGCCAAGACTTCTCAAGCAGGGTCCAGGAAGGCTAGAGGGCCAGAATGAGGGGCAGTGGCATAGCGGGCCTTGCTTAGTTCTCAGAAAGTGACCAACTCAGACCCCAGTCCTGAGCGGAGTGGGGTCGTACCCGCGTCTTGCTCTTCCTAAGTTGCGCGTGGGAAAAGAGCTGGAAGCCCGGGCGGCGAGGGGCCGCGAGAGCAGAGCGCAGACTTCCCCTCCGCGGTCTGGGAAATGGGCTCCGGCCAACTGCTGACTTCGCGCTCCCTGGCGCGGCTCCCAGCGGAGCCCTCGGCGGGGCGGAGGCGGCCCACATCTGGCGGACAGCGCCGCGCCGGGGCCCGGCCCGGGAGAGGTGCGCGGCTCTGACGCACCGGGCCGAGCCGCGGGCGACTTCCCGGGGCGCCGGGTTTGTTGGCCTCGCCCGCTCCGCTCCCGCCTCCCCGCTCCCGGCCGCCGAGCCTGCTTCACTGGCGGCCAGCCCTCGCCAGAGGGCACCCTCGATCTTCCGGAAAACGCCACCATTTTCCCAGCCCTGGAGCGGCTCCCAGCTCCGGCCGCCGCCGACTCCAGGCTTGTCAATGAAGAACCGCGGCCAGCATCGCCGCGGCGCCGAGTCCCACCCTCCTGCCCCGCTCGCGGGCCGGGCGTTGCCCCGACCGGGGATGGCACGGCCGTCCTTGTGGCCCCGACCGGGTGCCCGGCCTGAGCCGGGGGGAGCGGGGTGGGGTGATCAGGCCCCGGCCGGGAAGGACAGAGTCGCGGCCGGACGGCGCGCACTGACAGCTGGCTGGAGCGCAGAGGGGCCGGGGCGGCGAGCGGGCGGGCGGGCGGGCGGGCGGGAGGGAGGGGGCTCCGAGTAACTTTCCAGAAAAACAGCCAACGTGTAGCCAGAGTGACTCCAAGAGGGGGGAAGAAGTTCAGTTACCACGTCGAATGAGAGAGCTCGCAAAGTATTTTTGAAACGGGCTCGGCTTTTCCTGTGCCTGTTTAAAACATTAAAAATCGTGCAGCAAAAGAGGCTGCGTATGCTGGTCCCTCCCCCCTCCTCCCCCACCCCAGGCTCGAGACGTCATGGGAGGGAGGTATAAAATTTCAGCAGGGAAATAGAGAAAGCAGTGTGTGTGCATGTGTGTGTATTAGAGAGAGGGAGAACAGCGAGAAGGCGAGAGAGAAAGGGAGGGAAGCAGAGGGCCAAGTTCAAGGGAAGGAGCGAGAGAGGCGAGAGCTGGAAGACACGCATGGGAACCAAGGAGTAACGGCTTTCCGGAGAGGCTGCAGGGAACTGGCTTCTATTTTCTTTTCCTTGGGTTGTTGTTTTTGTTTTTTGTGTTTAAGAAGCAAGGGACAGAAGCTATGGCCGAGGGAGAAGACAAGCCGAGGCGCTGGTGACCGTGGGCGTTCAAGTGGATTATTGGGGCCCTTCTCCAGAGGCCCGGCCTGCCTGCTTTCCCATTGCACATACCCCCTCAGCCCAGCCAATGAAGACGAGAGGCAGCGTGAACAAAGTCAATTAGAAACCCCCGAGGAAGTGTAAACAAAAGGGAAAGCATGAATGGAGTGCCCGAGAGACAAGTGTGTCCCGTACTGCCCCCGCCTCTAGCCGGGCCAGCAGCTGCCCAGACCTGCCTCTCGCCACCTTCTCAGTGGTGATTCGGTTTTTTTAAAAAAATTTTTTTCTTTTCTTTTCCATTCTCTCTCTCTTTTTTTTTTTTAATTCTCCTTCAGGGTAAGGTGAAGATTTTGATTTTAGGACCCAGCCATGGTCCTTCTGCAGCTTCTTTAAAATACCCACTTTCTCTCCATCATCAAAAGGTGTTTGGCAATATCAGATATCTGCTCTATTTATTTTTATCTAAGGAAAAACTCCGACTCCCTTCCCACTCTCAGCTGCCGGGCCACCCCTCCCGGCCCTCTGCTTGCCCTCCACCTGGGCTGCTGGGAGTCAGAGCCCAGCAAAACCTGTTTCGACACATGGACAAGAATCCCAGCGCTACAAGGCACACTGTCTGCTTCTTGGTCCTCAGGGCTGCCAGCGCTTCCTGGAAGTCCTGAAGCTCTCGCAGTGCAGTGAGTTCATGCACCCTGTTGCCAAGCCTCAGTCTTTGGGATCTGGGGAGGCCGCCTGGTTTTTCTCCCTCTTTCTGCACGTCTGCCGGGCTCTCCTCCTCGCCAGGCCTCACCGCCCCCCCTGGCCACTTTCCCCGGCTTGCACATGAAGATGCACTTGCAAAGGGCTCTGGTGGTCCTGGCCCTACTGAACTTTGCCACGGTCAGTCTTTCTCTGTCCACTTGCACCACCTTGGACTTTGGCCACATCAAGAAGAAGAGGGTGGAAGCCATTAGGGGACAGATCTTGAGCAAGCTCAGGCTCACCAGCCCCCCTGAGCCGTCCGTGATGACCCACGTCCCCTATCAAGTCTTGGCCCTGTATAACAGCACCCGGGAGCTGCTGGAAGAGATGCAGGGGGAGAAGGAGGAGGGCTGCACTCAGGAAAACACCGAATCAGAATACTATGCCAAAGAGATCCATAAGTTCGACATGATCCAGGGGCTGGCGGAACACAGTAAGTGCAAATGCCCGTGGGGTGTCTACTTTGGAGGGGTGGGCTGGAGCAGGGAGCTCTAGGAGGGGGCCTGGCAATGGCCACACAGTGGTGTGTCAGGGGCTCACCAGCGCCTAGCTCTAGAGGTAGGGTGCAGAGGCAGTCCTGGGTAGGTGGGTAGAGGAGGAGACCAAGCCTCCCTGGGCACTTCTGGAGCCAAGCACATCTTCGACTGATTTTAATTTGGATTACATTGTGCTGCCCCTGGAAACATATGTGTTCTCACACATGCCACCGTGGGAGTGACTGTAAGCATATGGGTGCCATCCAGGGACAAGTCGGCTCTCTCTCAGCAGCCCTTACAGCTTTATGAGTTGGGACACTGTGGTCTTTCTTCCCCGGTCATGGTGACATGTCTCCTGTTCCAACTTTTCCAGTCCTTGAGAAGCCCAGTATCTGCCCCCAGTTAATGTTTCTGAGGCATTCAGAACGCAGGGGATGGGCAGCTTCTTGATGCTTGAGCCCTTCGCTGGAACCTACACACATGTCCCACGTGAGCCAGAGGAGTGTGTGTGCACATGTGTGCACATGGCATGGGCTCCAGGGCAACATGAGCACCTGTGTTAAACAGTAAATGTGGCCTTCTGGGCCAGTGGATGTGGGAGAGTGGGTCATGGCCCAGGGAGGCAGAGGAGGGCTGGCTGGGGCCCTTCCGGCTGCGTGTCACCAGGAGGGGTGGCCATTGGGGTTAGCAGGGACGTGTGTCTGGCAGGGAGTGTGACTTCCCAGGAGGCTCTGTCTGTACAGAGCTGGGAAGCTTTGGGTGAGACGTCTATGTATGTTTGTACACGTGTGGAAGTCGTGTGTGTTTACTGAACGGGGAATTTAGAAACCTCAATACAAGAGAGAGAATTTTGGCAGATGTTGAGAAGCTGACAGCCCAGGAAAGAGGAATGTGAGCCACTTGCCTGCCAAGCTCTGGGAGCAGCTCTGTTTGCTTTTCCTACCAGCAGGTGTCCTCCCGCCCTGGCCACCTAGACCAGGCCCACCTGGGAGGTGGGCAGTGCACAGTGTGGGGGGTGGCAGGTGAAAGAATGGGGAGTGGGATGGAGCCCACAGAGTAAGTGGTGAACAGCAGGACAGGAGTCGAAAGAAAAAGAGACAAGAGTGGGTACCAATGAATGGACAGCTCTGGGTAAAGGTACAAAAGGCCTCATTTGGAGCTGGGCCCACCAGGAAGAGCAGCAGGTGGTTACTGCTGAGGGGTTCCCACTGCACTTCCTCTGGCTGCTTGGAGCACCCTTCCTCTGGATATGGCTACCATGGGGGATGGAAGCTGGAAGACAAGGCTGAGCTACAGAGGGTTCCCTGCCCTGTGTCCTCTGTCTAGGGCTGCCTCAGAATCTGCCAGGGGCCTGCAGTCCCCAGAGGGACTCAGCAGCTGGCTGGCTGAACTCTCAGTACCCTGGTCATCTATCAACGCAGGTAACCAAGACAGATGTGGTTGCAAATGTGAGAGAAGAGTGAAATCTAAGGCCAGCAGAAGTCTACGGACAGTCAAGGACAAGACTTGACCTCTGTGGCCTGGGTCAGGAGGAGGAGTCCAAGAGAAAAGGGACTGTGAGTCACAAGGTCCCACCCCTTGGGATCCTCAGGGGAGAGAGAATGAGCCACACAGGTGCAGGGCCATTCAGGTATGTGTGGACTTTGATTTTTGTGCACGGACTAGGGACACAAAGGTAGATGGCCTTGAGAAGAGTCACGGTAGGGCTCCCAGATGCCAGGCAACTTCTGGGCTATAGCACCAAGATCTCATGACTGCCATACATAGGGAAGTCATGGGGTTGCAGAGCAGGATTTTGGTCTGAGCAAACTCAGCACAATGATCAGGAGCCTGTTCAGGATGCTGAGGAATAGCCTGTGCCCAGAGGGGCAAAGATAGGCCACAGACATTCACTGGTGCCTACAGAAAACAAGCCCCAACTTCTGTTGGTGACACAGAGGTTGAGCAGACATAACCTGGAACAGCTTCATATCTGGTCAAGTCTTGGGCTGCCCCTGGATGCGCAAGGCACACTATTGATAAAAGAAGGCAGTGGGTCTACCAGATGCTGAGCCAGAAAAACCATCACCAGTCTGTGAGGGAAATAAGCCTATCCTTAACTCCTGGAGGCAGATGAGGGGGCTCTGGGACTGTGAGGTGGCACTGGCAGGGCCTCAACGCCAGAGCTTCTGCTGGGGAGGGGCAGGATAATAAGACATCATTCTCTTCTGCATTCGATCACTCTTAGCCACCTCCCTCTCCGCTGGATGGGTCACTCAGAAAGAAGCAACAGTAAGAGATGGGACAGAGAAACAAGGTGGAAGGTGAGAGAAATAATAATCTCTAGTGGAATGGGAGAAAGGGCACCCAGGTGAGAGCAGAGAGGAGGACCCTTGGCCTGCTTCTGTGCTGTTGTAGATCCCCATAGCTCCCTGCTTTCTAGGTGAGGAGATTGAAATATGGATCAGTTAAACAACTTGCCCCCAAAGAGCAGAGGCTCCAACCTGGACATGGGGCAGAATATGTGCTGTGAAGCACTGTAGCACTTGTGAAATACACATTTTTAGTCCGTCTTTCACCTGTAGGCTCCAACAGAACTTTGATTTGTAGCACAAGTGAATCCTTCGTTGACCCTAACAGGAGGGGACAGGATATGTCACCTTAGAAACCCAGGTGGCACACTGCGTAGGGATGACTGTACTTGGTATTTTTGTTTTTGGTTTACCAGGAGATTCATCCTCAAATTCAGTGAAAGAGTTGTTTATTTAATGAAGCATTTTAAGCTAGTTAGGCAGCTGTGTGACAGTTGCTTCTCTGACCCTCAGTTTCCTCATCTGTAGTGTTGGAGATGATCTCTAAATTCCCTTTCACCTGGAAGAATTCTATAATTACATCTGGATGACCGAGTCTCTGCTGGGGTATATGGGGAATGCTGTAATCTTTTTATAATTCTCCAGGATTTTGCAATGGGAAGTGAGTAGGGCTTGGCCTAACCCGCGTGACGAGAGGAGGCAGCCTTGTTATTTCCTTGGCCATCCATCTTACCAAGATATCATCTGCATAGGTGTTGTTTTAGCTTCTGGCTTAGAATTATCTGTGTCTGGTGCAGGACTCTTGTTTTCAGCCAAGGGCAGTACAAAGACAACCAGCCCTCTCATTCTCGAATAAAGAGAACTGGTTATATTAGCCTTTCTTTCCTGGCAGCTGACTACAGAGTTTGCAACTAAAAGAGGTTTCATATTGAAGAGCTCACATATCCCAAGCGGCAGTGCTTTGCGCTGGCAGGACAGCAGTTCTCCAGGTGTGGACTCCCTCATCTCACTTGGCCCTTGCAGAGTCAGAATCTCTGGGGCTGGGGTTCTGGGGAATCCTGTGTTTTCCACAAGCTTAATACTCACTCTCTTAGACAAGTTGCAAACAGAAATGACTATAGAAACAGGCCAGTGATGTAAATGATCTGGAAGAAAAGCATGGCCTTATGATAAAGTGAGCAGTACGCTTTCCCCCTGGGGTCATGGAGAAGCTAGGTGTGTGTTCAGAAGAGGGCAAGGACCTGAGACCTAGAGACCTGTTGAAAGAGGCAGCCACTGCTTAGCTCCAGTTGGCTTTTGCATTCAAAAGCATAGGACCAGCTGGACCATGGTTTTACTATTCCCAGAAAAGTAGAAAGCCTGGATCTTTCTGTGAAATCTCCTAATTCTTAACATGGGCTTCAAATATTTATGGGCTTCTGGTTCAAAAACCGTAAACATGCTGCACAGGCTAAATAATACATTTAACTCTCTTAAATGTATATCCATTTCAAGTTGGAATTAAAACAGTGGTTTGTGAAACTTCTAGAACATCTAAAGCCATGTTATCCTTAGCAGAAAACTATAAACTGTGGTTCTCAACCCTGGCTGCATATTACAATCATCTAGAAAGAGCTTTTATACCATGGCTGAGGACCCACCCAATGGAGTCAGAATCACTGGGGAGAGAGCCAGTGAGATAGCTTAGTGGACTAAGCACCTGCTTAGGCAAGCACAGGGACCAGGGTTCAATCCCCAGTCCAGAATGTGGTGCAGGCCCTGTCCCCAGAGCACACTGATCTGACAACTGAGTCCAGTCACACGCCTATAATCCCAGCACTGGGGAGGCTGAAAACAGGAGGATCACTATGAGTCCAAGCTGCATAATGAGACTCTGTACCAAACACATAAAATGAAAAAATAAATAAGATAAAATATCACTATTATCTGGCAGACTTAATTGTCAAGGAGGTCATATGTATGTTTTGTTGTTTCTCTCCGGGGCATAGATAGATAGATAGATAGATAGATAGATAGATAGATAGATAGATAGATAGATTGACTATATCTGAGCTTTGCCTGTTAGCGCCAGCTGGTTTGCATCAGGTAACTTATGAGTGACTCTGGCCAAGATCCTTCTAGATAGGAGTTTCTTCATCTGAAGAGGGTTCCCCTCAAGAGAACTCTGAATGTTCTTTCTAGTTCCTTTGGAAATCTATAGATCCCAGAGGTAAAAAGATGATTCCATGTCCTCTGAAAATCTCTTTAAAATTTTTACAAAAGGGCCTCAGAGAAGGCTCAGCAGTCTAAGCACCTGCCTAGGCAAGCGCAAGGACCCAGATTTGATCCCTGGCACCACATGCTGTGCCAGCCCTGACCAGGCGTGGTGGCACACACCTGTAATCCCAGCACTGGGGAGGCTAAAACAAGAGAATTACTACAAGTCTGAGCTGCATACTGAGATCCTGTACCAAATACAGAAAAAAATTTTTAAAAAAATCTCACCAAGAAGAGTCCAAGGTATTTGATTGACAGGTTGGAAGGAACCAGAGTCATTAGATTGTCCAGAGAACTTGTTCCACCTTTTCTGCATCTCTTAGTTTCCCAGTGCCCCTGGCTCTCCTCACTGGCAGGTGTCATTTTCTGCTCCCCTTCTTTTTAAATCAAAGTACATGTTACCCTAACTTATAGTTTATACTGTCTTATGGACAGTGACAGGAGGATGCTGTTAGTATAACTGAAACCAGACTGGTGCAAGTTCCTTCCAGACCCAAATGTCAGTCCTTGTGAGGCTCATCAGTCCAACTAACTGATTAGTCCAGATTACTAAATAATAGACTTGTAAACTTGCACATTAAACCGCTGTTGTCAGGACTGGGGTGTAGTTCAGGGGTAGGATGCATGCTTAGCGTGCCTGAGGCCCTGTGTTCCAGCTCCAGCACCAAAAGAAGAAAAGAAAATGCTGTCCCTGATTCCTCTCTCTGGTTCTCTCTAAAATGGCTTAGGGAATGGTTGGCAGTATTTCTTCTCTGAAGGCCAGTTATTAATCAGGGCTTTATTAGTGGCATTCACACATTTGTTTGCCTAACATCTGTTCCATTAATTTTCTAAAAACCAGTGGCAGGCCCACCAGATGGCAAGTTCCAAAAACACTCACTCATCCTTTCCTAAAGATCAATAGCGCATTTGCTTGTGCCCAGCCTCTGATCCACCCGCCTCTGATCACCCCGCCTCTGATCACCCCCTCAGGGTGATTATGAGCTCATTCCAGCCATGTCCATTATGTGTGGAATCTGGGTCCTTGAGTTTGAATTTCAAGTTTGGGACCATTTGTGTAGAAAGCTTTCCTCTGGGTGTTAGTGCCGCATAGACCTTGAGGTTATAAAGTCTACAGAGAAGAAATGGGGTCTTTCCCTCTCCTTTATCTGGGTCAGAGAATAGGAAAGAGCACATGTTGCCTTCTGTCTGGCAGGGTGACAGAGCCTGGCAGAGCACTTGCCAGCAAGGACAGAGACCCTTAAAGTGAAAGGAGCCACGCGGCCAAGCGCTAAGTTCAAAGAAACAACTGTTTTTTTTTTCTTTTTTTTTTTAACCAGTTTTAACATGTGGGTTACTTGACATGCAAGACCATTTGCTAAGATCTAAACCACAGTGTGGACTCTGTTACTGTGCTGCTCAAATGTCCTCCATGGCTCTCCACTATTAATGGGACAGTGCGCAGCCTCTCTAGTTGGGCGTGGTGGAGCACACCTATCATCCCAGCTCTCAGAGGCTGAGGCAAGAGGATTGCAAGTTCAAGGCCAGCCTGGGCCACTTAGTGAGACTTTCAAAATAAAATATGAGAAGGGCTGAAGATGTAGTTCAGTGCTAGAGTACCTCTGGGTCCGTCTTTGGCACCCACAAATCTAACCCCTCTGACCTGTGAGCCTCCCTACATACAGTCCTAGTCTACTGTCCTGACCTTGTGTCATCTGGGAGGGCAGCTTGCAGCTTTGGGTCTTTTTCTTTCTCACAAGATCTCTCCTCCATGCCTTTGCCTCCAGCAGTGTCTCCACATAAAGGTTTTTCCTCTCCATCCTCACAGAGTCCTGCTGCAAGGCCTGGCTCCATGGGTCCCCTCTTCGGTGCAGAGCCCCCTCCTGTCTCTCCTCTTATTTCCTGCAGCTGTTCTTCTGCATCCTTTTTTCTGCTCCTGTAGTTGGGGTCCATGAATTAATGAGCCCCCTCCTTGGATATTAATCCTCTGGAAATCAGGGGCTGTGTCCAGTGTTTGCTTCCCAATGGTAGCTCTACCTGTGCTTTACACAACGTTTGCTCTATGTGCGTTCAAAGAATGAATGAAAGAATAAGCACATGAGTGAATCAGATTAGCTGTAAGATAGCTAAACTAGGGGCCGGGGAGATGGCTCTGTGGCACAAGTGCCTGCCTGATAAGTGCAAGGCCATGAGTTCAAACCCCAGTCCCACCAAAAAAAAAAAAAAAAAAAAAAAAAAGAAGATAACTAAACTATAAGCGGGATCATGGTTATCTTTTAAGAATCTATTTTTCTAAAATAGAAAAATCAGGCAGGAGAGCTCAGAAGATGTGGGCTATTGAGGCACAGGAAGGAGGGGAAATTCTGCATGGCCAGTTTTAGTGTCATGTCCTGGGGTTTCCCCTGCTTCTTGCTCAAGCTGCTGTGTGACTCCAGGGACACCCAGAATCTTTCTTCTGTATCCACCTTTAGTTCTGAGATCTCAAACCTCTAGGGAGGTCACAGCTGGAACTATAGCCTCCTGGTACGTTTCTGTCAGTTTCTGTCAGATTTGTTCCTGTGGATCTCACACTGTATCTCTCCCACTTTTTTGTACCTAGATGAGCTGGCTGTCTGCCCCAAAGGAATTACCTCCAAGATTTTCCGATTCAACGTGTCCTCAGTGGAGAAAAATAGAACCAACCTGTTCCGGGCAGAATTCCGGGTCTTGCGGGTGCCCAACCCCAACTCCAAGCGCAATGAGCAGAGAATCGAGCTCTTCCAGGTATCCGTCCTAGGACAGAGCCCACTGGCTGGAAGCCAGTACACTGATCATTCCCAGCCTCCACTGGGTATGGAGCTTGGCAGACCTAGGTTTGAATCCTTCCATTCTGAGCCTTAGTTCCATGCCTGCCTGTCATTAGGGGGATTAAGAATAACCAAAGGTGTGTGAAGGCCGTGACATTCAGAATCTTTTCTTCCCACTGCTCTGTTAACCTGTCCCCCTGCCTTGTGAGTTGTCCCATAACCTATGCCATGCCCTGACCGCCATACATACTGCATTCTCTGCCTTGTAGATTCTCCGGCCAGATGAGCACATCGCCAAACAGCGCTACATTAGTGGCAAGAATCTGCCTACACGGGGCACAGCTGAGTGGCTGTCTTTTGATGTCACTGACACTGTGCGTGAGTGGCTATTGCGAAGAGGTAGGTGGATCCTTAAGATGAGCCTTGTGGAAGGCAAGTCAGCTCCTTTGTCCTTCATGAGAGGGAAGAGGATGGAATCAGGGAAGTCGCAGCTCAAACCCTGTGTATTCTCCATTCGTTCACTCAACAAATACTCAGTGCTTGTTTTAAGCTAGGCTGTGGGGATTCAGGAGCAAAGGAGACAAGTGAAGCCCAGGTCTTCTTCTGGGCTTTCACCCTGGTGGGAGAGACATAAAGAACATGTAAACATGTTGTTGGATTTCAGATAAAGATAAGTACAACGAAAAAATAAAGTGTAATGTGTTGGCTAGCTCCAACGCTGAGTGCTCAGGAAAGGTCTCCACAAGGGAGGAAATTCCTACACTGAGATCTGAGCAGTAAGAAAGAGCTTGCTTTTGAAGGTCACATCGAAGGTTAGGATAAAGGACATCTTAAGCAAAGGAAACAGTGGAGCCCAGGTGTGTGGGGAAACCAGCTTGATTTGTTCCAGCAGCTGCAGGCGGAAGTGGTGCACTGGAGCACCTAAGCTGGGCCCATATTCTTTAGGACCTGTCAGGCCATGTCAGGGCCTTGGGGCTTATTCCAGGTGTGATGAGAAGCCCGGGAATGTATAAAGCAGAGCAGAGGTGTGGGTGAGATGATTTGGGGGACACCTTAAAAGACTCTTTGGTTGCCATGAGGTCAAGGGAAGAGGCAGGAAGACTAGGTAGGGATCAGTACAGCAGTACAAATGAAAACAGTAGGACTTGGACCAAGGACAGCAGCAGCAAACATGGTAATTACAGGGACTTGTTGTATGTTTTGGAGGTAGAGTCCATGGGGCACTTGAATTAGAAGAGGCCTATGAAGCATAAGAGCAGACTTCCAAATTTTTGGATTGAGCATTCAGGTGGTGTCACGAGTTAGAATAAAGATAAAGGGAAGAACGACATGTTCCGTTTTGGTCAGTTAAGTTGGAAAGGTATGAGAATCATCCAACAAAAACAGTTCAATAATTATATCAAACTTCACATGTCATGGCTAGGTACTGTGGCACCCCTGTGATCCTAGCTACATGGGAGGCTGAGGCAGGATTGTATGTTCCAGGCCAACCTGAACACCTTAGCAAGACTCAGTCTCAAAATTAAAAAAAAAGAAAATTAGAAAGGGCTGAGGGTGTAACTCAGTGGTAGAGGGCCCCAGGTTCTATCCCTACAACTATAAAAAATAAATAAGAAAAAATGGATATATCCCAAATGTCTCACCCATTCACTTTGTTTCTTTATCTGAAAAATAAGTAATGGTTCCCCCCAAAAAACCTCATGGAGCTCTTGAAAGGATTAAGTATATTTGAGAGAAGATCATGGCTTTGAGCATGCCTTGTAAGAGTACACGTCTTTATTATGTCTGATTAGGAGGCACAGGTGATGTCTGAGAAGGTTCAGTCACGTGCATTGACCAAGGGCACCAACCCTGGACAAGAACATGAGCTCTGATGATGTCATACTTGGCCGGTACTGCTTGGTGTGACCTCTCCGTGGGTAGAGGGTTGCATAGGGTGGTCTCGTCTGTCCCTTCTCTCTGTCTTATGAAGCATTTTCTACCGTCAGCAGCTGCTGTCAAACCACAATCCATCCACATGGTGGTCATCAGAGTCCTTGAGCCAGGTGACCCCTCCATAGTCTTGGGGTTTTAGACAAGCAGGAGTTAAAGCTTAAAGGCAGAGATCACAAAGCTCTTGGCCTACGTAGTGTTTTAAATTTAGCTAGTGATCAGTTTGTGTGTGTGTGTGTGTGTGTTATTTAGGTTTTACGTAATGTGTAGAGTTATTTCTTGAAACACTGGAAGACTTCCTTGCCACAGTCCACCAAAGATGAGTCGTGGACACCTTTTGAGAAGTGGTGTGTATTCTTCAGTGCCCAGAGTCCCTACCATTGCTAGGTATTGTTGTTCAGTATTGTTGGGGCGCAGTTTGCTCACTCACATGACTTGCCTGGGCTCTGTAGGCTTCCAAAGGGGCCCTGTTTGGAGGCTGAATTAGCAGATGGTGGGCTGGAGATCCTGCCCCATCTTCCTGCTGAGCCCGAGGCAAAGCCTGGAAGAAGCCACATGGCTCTGCCGACAGCAGCACTGCTGGGAACTCTGACTCAGGCAGCACTCTGCTCAGAACTGGCCTGCATGCAGGAAGGAGGGGCTGGGAAAACTGATCTCCACTTCCCTGTCTGATTTTGATCATCTCCACCTGGATTTCTTTGAAGCCCTGGGCACTTGGAGTTCTTATTTTCACAGCTGCAGCACTCAATGAGAACTTTGCATTGAGAATGATTTCCATCTTTCTTGAGACATCAGAAAAGATCATTTTCAGGGCCAGTGAGATAGCTCAGTGGACTAAGTGGCTGTTTAAACAAGCACAGGGGCTGGAGTTTGATCCCTGGTACCGCATGCTGTACAGGTCCTGCCCCTGGGTGCACGGAGCTGGCCACTGAGACTGGGCATGGTGGTGCACACCTGTAATCCCAGTGTTGTGGAGGCTGAAAACAGGAGGATCACTATGCGTCCAAGCTGCATAGTAAGACCCTGTACTGAATACATTCAAAAAAAGAGAGACAATTTTCTAATGAAACCTATGGCTCTCCCTCTCCCACCCATCATCTGTATTGCTGCCAGTTTGAGGTTTGTTCTTCATTGGAACCTGCAGTCCCCATTTGGAGAGATTCTGACCTACCCCACCAATCCCCAGAGTACATTGAGTCTCCTAATCACGTTGCAGATGAACTCTAAATTGGAGCCATTGGTGGTACAGATTAGTAAGGAACTTAGTCACATCTGTGATTGGGGATTCACCCAGCAAGCATCTGAGGGTCTGTGTGCGACTGGGTACCGAGGCTGCATTCTGGAAGGAGCCTTCTCCGTGATGGAGGACTCGGACCTCAGACCCTGTGCCCTTACTTCCACATCTGTAGCTTCCCAGTATGCAGAGGCAGGCTGGCCAGGAAACTTGCTGAGCACCATGGTTTAGGACAGGTGGGACAGGAGGACAACACCATCACTTTGCATGCTGGTGAATGTGTGGGTACCTCCTTTGGTATGGTGCTCCTTGTCACCCACTCTTTGCCCCTCTTTGTCTCTAACAATAAAGAGTGTGGGACCTGGCATCAGGCCGTGTTGGAATCCTGGAACTCCTCCTTACTGCTTGGAGACCTTGGGCAGCTCATGTAATTTTCCTTGGTGTCCTTATCTATTCAATGGGGGTAAAAATGGTTTTGCCTTTCTAGGATTATTGTAGAGATTAAAGAAGTTAGTGCTGTAAAGCCTGAGAGAGTGTTTGATAGGCAGCGGTGCTCAGCAGATTGTGGTTCTTGTTGCCATCACCTCCAAGCCCTCTACCTAGATAGGGCCTGTCGGCCAAGCCTCCATCTCCTGCTGACCTCTGCTACCTCAGCCTTTATCCTCCCCAACATATCTGCATGCATTTTGGCTTTCAACTCAGTGATTCCTAGAACGCGCCCTGTCCTGATTGCTTCCAGTCTGTCTTGGCTCCCCTTGGAGAGGAAGTTCATGGTTTTGAGCCCTTGTCAGCTACCCTGGCGCCTTCTTTCAGCTTTCTTAAGGCAGGAAGAACACTCTTCTGTTCCTCCCTAGCTGGGGCTCCACTGTCTTGTTATAGTTCCCCTAACTGAGCTAACCTACACTTACCAGGTATCAGTGTGTGCCACAGGTTGCCCTGAAGTGGGGCAGCACATATTTCGTTGGGCTTGAGTTTGCAGAAGAAAGCTAGTTGTTGACAATAGGATTGGGAAGTCCAGGGACACTGAGCCTGTGTGATTCTGCAGCTGAGCTAGGCTGAACTGTAGGATTTTCCCTGGTGATACCAGATTTCAGGAAGACTCCAACTTGACCCCAAGATTAGATGTCACATACAGCTGGGGTGGCCACAGGGAGTGCTAAGTCGGTTTGCTGTAGTGCTGACACTGAAGCAGAAGCGTCTGTCCCCGTGGCCTCTCCCACACCTGGCCAGGCTGGCTGCCACCCCAGGATCAACACAGCTCGCAAACGACCGCGCCGCATCGCAGCTGACACCGTGCTGATCTGCACAGAATACTGACTCCGTGAAAACTTCTTTATTTATTTTTCCTTCCACTTCACTGAAGCCTGTTTACTAGTTTTCCTGCTTCCTTAATTTTGGCTGCCAAAATACATAATCCCATAACTATTTAGAAAAATGGCTAGCATTGGCCTTTTGCACTGGAATGTCAGTCACCAAACCCTGGAACCTCTGGGGTTCCTCATGTTCCTTCTTTCTGAAGTCACATCATCTAGATCTTTGGCCATGGCTTTCTGTCGCTGTCTTTGGCCTTTTCTCTAATTTTGCAGCTGTCTTCCTAAGCCGTTCGTCTTAGTGAGCCATCCACAGTCTAACTTCCCCGTTACGGTGAACAAAAATTTTCAAAGGAGAAACCTCCAAGTAATTTTTACTAATTTAATCCTTGTTCCTAAGGGGCAGTATGGCCAAGCATAACCAGCACTTTCATCTAAACCACTCTTTCTATACCCACAATCATAGCCCTGGAAGAAATGCTGAGTAATTCCATTTGGGTTGATTTTGCTTCTTATTTGTGGGAGACTGTTTCGAGCATTGATTCCTGACTTTTAGTCTTACTGCTCAGCTTTCCACCATATGGCCTTTAAGCCTGTGGCCATGGGCCACTTTCCCTCTGTTCTGAAGTTCTTCAGTTACTCACCTTCTAATCCCCCAGACCTTGTCCCTCACTTTCTTCAGCAGCTTGGCTTAAGTGTCTCCTCTCCCAAGAGGAGAGAGTATATTTCCTTCCTCCTGTTCCTTGTCCTTCTTTCCCTGAAGTAGAAGCTACAATTTTCCTTACTGCCGTCCATTGGAAAAGGACGACTATTTCCATTTCCTTTGCTTGCCCATTGTTTATCCCCTTGCCCCCAGGTTTGTTGGTTCACGACGCGACAGAGATCTGTGGACTGTGGGGAGTGTCTGGGCTTCACAAGCACTTCCTGTCTTCTGTGAGCCTCAGCACTTTCCTTCCTGTGCCTATGAGTGCCTAGGGAGGCAGGGTGACTGCTTGCTGTCCCCACACATGATGTGCTCTTCTCATCCACAGTTGCTTCTGTTTTGCAGAGTCCAATTTAGGTCTGGAAATCAGCATTCATTGTCCATGTCACACCTTTCAGCCCAATGGAGATATCCTGGAAAACATTCAAGAGGTGATGGAAATCAAATTCAAAGGTAAAAAAAAAAAAGAATGTGCTTGGTAGGAGTGGGAGGGGCTGAATGGGATAGGGCAGAACCGAAGACCCCTACCAGGCCCTACCCTAGAAAGGAGCCAGTCTGCTTCCAGAGATGGCTGTTTTGCACTTGGGTAATTCTGCTTTGGGTCAAAACCATGAGCAGAACCTTCATCCTATAGAGAACACAAAAGCATCTAGAAGACCGTGTGATGCTGGCGGGACTGTAGAATCACACGTCAGCTATTCAGAGCCCCGTGCCTGAGGATGGAAGTATTTCTTCCAAGGATGGTGAAAGTGTTGAGGTCACAGCACCTGAAATGCTCGACGCCTAGGAGTGGTCTTTCCCATCCTCCCCCAGAAACTAACTTTGATGGCCTGACCATGAACGTCCCGACTGCATAGCTTTCCCCAGGTTGTTGGGCCCACCTGAGCCTCCTGCAGGGATCACCTGGATTTGGAAGACAGTTTCAGGGCCTAGGGCGCTTGAGTGCAGGTGTCTGTACTGAGATGGTGAAGTAGCTGAGAGTCATTTTGGGGTTTCCAGTGTGAGCTCAGCCTTGCCCTCTTCTGGGGTAGAAGATGGAGGCTCTTTTTCCCTTTCCCATTCCAGGTACTGAGAAGCACCAGAAGCAGAGACTTATCTGGGAAAAGGTTTAGGTCCCCCCTTGATTCTTGGGTCTAGGCAGTTCTCCTTCCTGGCGTGGCCTCAGATTCAGGCCCTCTTAAAAATTGTTTTGAGCAATGGATACAGCATCCTCATTACAAGATCTTTGAGCACACATTTGAAAAATGCAAATTAAAAAACACTGAGATTCCACCTCACTCCTGACAGGATGACTGTCATCAAGAAATCAGTAAAAAATGCTGATGAGGCTGGAGAAAAAGGAGCCCTTCTCCACTGCTGGTGGGAGTATAAACTGGTGACACACTGGGGAAATCAGGATGGGGAGTTCTCAAAAGTACAGTGAGGGGCTCCATTAGACCCAGCTCTTCTTCTTCTAGGTATTGTCCCACAGTGATCAGTGTACACCCACATGTATAGCAGCACAATTTATAATAGCTACATCTTAGAAATAGTCCATATGTCCATCAAAAGGTAAATGGATAAAAGAAATGTGGTATTTATATACAGTGTAGCACTACTCAGCATGAAGGATAAATTGGAGGCACTTTGTGACCTTAATCTTAAGTAAAATAAATTGGACACAAGTTTAAGTACTGCAGTGTTTCTCTGATATGAAAAACTTGAAGGGTCAATAAAGAGCGTGATGGAGGACAGATATGGGGAAGAAGGAAGAACATGTTCAGGTGGGGAGGGAACAGTGGAATGGGGACTTATTATTTTTATTTTTAAAGAGAATAAAAAATAGTACAAGAAAAATATTACAAATTATAGAGAATTTCACTAAACAAAATAACAGGAATTGAACTATGGTTGTTATATTGAATATTGTTGTCTTCAAATGAATTGTTCAGATTACCAGATATAAGCATGCTAAATTGGTCAAAAAGGGTTGAAAGGAATTGAAAAAGAGAATAAATTTACATATTTTCTCATCTGAACTTTATAAGGAAAAATCTTTCTGAAACTTAAGCATGCTGTAAGTGTTAACAGTTATTCAGAGTCCTGTTCGGGCCATCATAGACTGTGGGGCCTTAAGTGATCACTATATTGCCCAATTCTGATTATGATAGAGAACTCACTCCTGGGTTCTCAGAATCTGAACTGATTCCCCAAAGGTGTGTATTAGGTGCCTGCCTGGTGAGGGGGATGCTCCATGGCTCCACAAGGACTCCTAGGGAGCATCTTGGGAAGGGCGTTCTGCCTGTCAGGAGATCCTTGTACAGCAGTCATGAAGGCATCCAAACGTGGGCATCTGACATGGCATCTTTATGGTGATCACTGCGTTCTGTTGATACCAAATCCTTCAGCCAATCCTCTCCTCCCTGCAACGGGACATTAGGGCCAAGGTGCACTCCCCCCAATCCCCAATTCCTTCCCAGAAGACTGTGCTTCCCCTGCTCCTGGGATGGTCTGGGATGGGGAGGCAGTCTCCTACAGCTCCACTTTCCTTAGACAGGAGGTTGTTGCCTTCCCTTCCTTCCACAGGAGTAGACAATGAGGATGACCATGGCCGTGGAGACCTGGGACGCCTTAAGAAGCAGAAGGATCACCACAACCCTCACCTAATCCTGATGATGATTCCCCCACACCGGCTTGACAACCCTGGCCAAGGGGGTCAGAGGAAGAAGCGGGCCCTGGACACCAACTACTGCTTCCGGTAAGTGGGCTCTTAGGGACTAAGATCTACCATGAACCTCCTATGCACAGACCCATACACACACCTCATTCAGAGTCCTTGAGGCTGCTCAGAAACTTCTCCAGGAAAGAAGATTGGAAATCTGCCACAGACTTCTTCCTGTGTCGCTGCAGCCCACCTCTGTTAGGGCCTGGATGAAGCAGATGAGGGCAAGTATGGGCAGGGGGATGTTGTAGTTTAGACAGGGGATACTTGGCTGAAGCCTCGGCATGGTGTCCATGTTTGAAATACTTGTAGGATGCAGCTTTGTCTGCAAGGGAGACCAGGAAGATGAATATCTGGTGTTCAGACTCTCCTGGGAGATGGGTGGCAAGAGAAAAGGAAAGTAGGAATGATGACTCAATAGAAAATCTGCAGGTAGAATGCCATGCTTCACTCTTAGCACCCATGAGAAGCCAGATACGGCCACCTGGCAGCTGCCTTTGGAAGCAGCAACCTCTAGGTCTCAGCAGAGACCCACTAAAGCAGAGGCTAAAACGCCCACTGGGAAAGGGACATTGCCAGTGGGGTTCTGCAGGCAGCACTGAGATCTGAGAGCCGAATCTGGGTGAGCAGGGATCATGACTGTAATAGAAGGCTGTGTCTTGTTCTGGCCAAATGGCCTCAGGATTTAGTCTGAGGGTCACCTGAGTGCAAACTCCTAAGCTTAGATCTTCTCTTCTGGTTGGGTACGTGGAGTGCTTTGTGTCTCTGTTTTGGTTTGTGATGTAAGAAGACAGAGTGCCTTCGTTGCTTCACTCCCTTTCATGCGGCATCTGTGTCTGCCATATCCTTGGGATACTAGTGTTTAAATATGGGAAACTGCTTTCTAGGCTCTTCAGCTCCTGCACCTGAATCCAAGGTTCCACTGATGAGGGCCACTTTTCTGCAGGGAACGGAAAGCTCCCGGGGAAGGCTGAAGCCTCGTGATGTCTCACTGGTTGGCAGTTTCTTTTTAGGCTGATTTCCTATAAATGCTTTTTGTCGTAGCAACTTGGAGGAGAACTGCTGCGTGCGTCCTCTCTACATTGACTTCCGACAGGATCTGGGCTGGAAATGGGTCCACGAACCTAAGGGCTACTATGCCAACTTCTGCTCAGGTCCTTGCCCGTACCTCCGAAGCGGAGACACGACTCACAGCACGGTATGGAGGGGGGCACATGGCAGCTGGGCACCCCAGCAGAGCTGGCCAGGCCACTTGTTAAACAGAAGAATGTAGGATTGAATGTTGAATGAATGTTAGCAAATTAGGCTTAATAAAAATCCGTCTAACAATAAGGTGCTGACTTTGGCACCTTGGTTAGAACCAGGTCACATCCTGCCTTTAAAGTTCCTACCACGGGGTGGGGTAGAGTGCATGCTCAGCGTGTACAAGGTCCTGGGTAGGATCCTCAGCACTGAGAAAAAATTCCTGTCGTGGTTTCAAGTAGACATTGTATTTGCTTTGTCTAAAGTAAATGGAGGTTCATTACCTGTTGCTTGGCATCCTGTGTCAGAGATGTACGTACCTAGTCGGCAAGGCCAGATGCGACAGGATTTCCACCACGTGTTAAGGAAGTTGGAGAACCATAGCCTCTTGAATGTACAAAAGTTGCCTGAGAGACCATGGATAGCACAAAGGAAACTATGCAATGCTGGGAATGAGTGTGTCTTTCCCTAAAGGAGTGGAAAACAGGGCAGTGGAGTGCGGAGCAGTTTCCTCACACTCTTCATCGCTGCCTCCTGTCTGGAGCCTTACCCTTTCTCAATGACCCAAGGCAGTGAGTGGGGAGCATTTTTTTGCACTGAACGTGTGAGTTATCTTGAGGAAGCCCAGTACAAGTGTTTTCCTAGTAGCCAGGGCTTTTCCTCATCAACTGGAAACTCCTCCAGACCATTTAGATACCTGATCCAATAGTCCTCAGAGAAGCGCACATGTGCCTCCTGCCATGGCACGTGAGCATCGCTGGCCTCCCTTCTTCTGCCCACTCTGTCTCTGAACAGCCTGGAGACCTGTATTTCTCTCCAGCTGCAGATCTGACTTTGGCCTTTCCCCCTCTAATCCTGTGTCCCCTGCCCCAGGTGCTGGGACTGTATAACACCCTGAATCCAGAAGCCTCTGCCTCACCTTGCTGTGTGCCCCAGGACTTAGAGCCCCTGACCATTCTGTACTATGTCGGGAGGACCCCGAAGGTGGAGCAGCTTTCCAACATGGTGGTGAAGTCCTGTAAGTGTAGCTGAGGCCTGCGTGCACGCGTGCGACGGAGGAGGGAGAACCGCTACCACTTGACTGACGGCTCTTCAGGAAGCCCATGCGACAGACCTAATTTAAAGGCCTGGGGCCCTCAACCCTTGGCTCCAGGCATGGCTGAGATGGAGGCTTCCTTCCGGAACATTTTCCTTTTTGCTGGCTCTGAGAATCACTGTGGTAAAGAAAGTGTGGGTTGGTAGGGGAAGGTGAACTTTTCAGAACACAGAGTTTTCTGTGGTGCAGCAGAGGTGGTGGGGATCAAGGAAGAGGGATGGCTAGTTGGCATGCCATGTGGCAATGGGACTTGGGCTACCCCGGGGAGGAGCAAGGGCAGAGGATGACTGGATCAGGGCCAGGCTAGACGGTACTTTGGATCTGAGGTCAGCTTTGCAAATTGCTCTGCCACATCTGCCCTAGGGAAACAAAATGATATCCTATGAGGGAATCATTTTTCTTCAGATAGGTTACCAAGACAAAGTCCCAGAATTGTATTTTGCACTACCTGGGATAAGGACAAATCTGTTGTTTTTGCAACCTGTCCCCTCTCCATCAATAAGCATCATGGGGTCGTTACAGGAAATGTAATGTAGCTCCTGGGCTCACAACTATATTGGGCCTCATGGAGAACAGAAATCAGAAGCCAGGGGTGCGAATTAACCCTCTTCTGTTTGCCCTGTGGGTCCCTCTTCATGCCTTCTTCCCTGATCACGTTTTGTCTTGGACATCTGGCTAGACACCATCCAGGTCAGGCTGTGCACATCTGGACTTTGGTCCATGCAGTCTCAGGGCATCAGGGGCTCCTTCCCGCCTACTCCCTAAGACCCTGTGTTCATCTGGTATTCCTGGAAGCAGGTGCTACACGTGAGTTACCGGGTGGGGGGACTGCACGTGTGCCCCACGATGACTTGGCCCCAGGCCTGGAGACTGAGGTATAAGACAAGTACAAATATTACTCTCAAAATCTTTGTATAAATAAATATTTTTGGGGAATCATGGATGACTTCATCTTCTGGAAGACTGTTTCTAGAACAGTAAAAGCCTTACTCTGTGTGTGTGTGTGTGTCTGACTTTGTATACATCTTTAATTACTCTTTTCTTAATTCCACATCAGCACTGATTGAGGGGCAAGTGGAATCTGACAGAGAATCCCCCAAACATCAAACAGGTGCTCAGGGGGCATGCATAGGCCGGTGGGCCCTGTGCGGGCCCCTCCCCGAGGAGCCTGCTCTGGTGTGTGTGCCTTTCCTTCCCACAGTGTACGACTTTCAGACACAGAAGCAACAGCAGCTGATCTGCAGAGCACGTGGGAATTGGACCCCCTGAGCATGGTGGCATGTGCACCTTTGCATACAGAAGTGTGGTTTGTACAGCAAATCTTAAATGACCATCATCAGTTTTGGAAATCTCATCTCAGCCCTAAGTTAGTTGAGCATGAGAGATGCAATGGCAGAGAACGAGGCCAATTCTGTTACCAGGTTAACCCAAACGTGCCCACCAGGAGCCCTTTTCAGATCCTGGGCCTCCTTGTCAGCCATGTACCAGGGAAAAAGCACAACCTCACATGCGCTACTGAGGTCACGGATCCCAGAGTGATGCAGAATTCTGTGGTGGCATTAATGTCCACCTGAAGCAGCCATCCGCAGAGAGGGAGCAGTGTGTGAGGAACCATCTAGCAGCTCCTGGAAGCCAACTGCCTCAGTGACTCACATGAGCACTGGTGAGGTCTGAAGCTGAGGATGTCGGGAGCTGTGCGTGCCTGGGTGTCATCATGTACGTGAGCACCTGTCCCTTCTGGAGTTCTTCAACACTGAGCTCCCGAGTTGGCTCACCAAGACACAATTTTCTGTTCTCTCTCCATGTCCCAGCCAATTCTAAGTGCTTCTCTTTGTTTTCATCCTGTGTGTCCCCAGATACTTCCACTGTCCTTCTGGGGACCCTGTTCCTGCCCCAAAATCCGAACTGTGTGGTGCACTTTGTCTTACCCCAGGAACCCCTCAGAGGTCAGTCAGCCATGGCTGTTGCTATCCCATGTCCCATTCCATTCACCTCAGCTCTAGAGCTGTCCTTTGGAGTGGGGCACTGCCGGTGGCCCAGCTTGATCCCGGTTGCCTAAGAACTGCATTTTGAGAAGCAGCATAGTACATATGACATTAGTAGTCCTTTCTTGGGGCTTCAGTAAGGAAGAGGAAAATAATCGTCCTTGCTCTAGACTAAATCTTCCTTTTTATCCAACCTCATAAGCCATCACTAAAACAGTAGACATATGTTTGCTGAAGTAACCCAGAGAAAGCAGAAAATGCTCGCTCCACGCAGTTTTAGTGAACATGGTACTCCTGTATTGAAAGCAGTGGAGGGCTGGCGAGAAAGCTCAGTGGACTAAGCACCTGCTTAGGTCAGCGCAGGGACTGGGGTTCGATCCCCAGCACCACATGCCATGCCGTGTCTGTCTTCAGTGGGTTTGTGGGAAGGAAGAGGGATGTTGGAGAGAGATCTAGTTGGTATATAGTGAATGAAGTGAGAAATCAGCCTGAGGATTTAGTTCTGGTTGTTTATCCTGGACAATTCCAACTACTGCTGTTGCTCTCTGAGTTCTGTTCTCTGGTTCATCTCTTTCTCTTTTTCACAAGAGTCAAATGATGAGTTCTTCCAACATCCAGGTACTGCATGCCCTTATGGGACTTGGAGGACTAATTTGTCTGCTAAATGACCCACAACGAAGTGGGCAAATGGTTCAGATGGTCCTCAGGCATCTCCCTAGAAGTCCCAGGAACACGGAATCTATTCTGCCTTCTCTCCCATGACCTAGATGAGCACCCGATGCTCTGACATTCACTTTGTTTTCATTCACTAAGAAGGCAATAAAGCCCCTTTCTCTGTGTTTGTATCAGGTTGCTCGTTGGGTTTCAACCCAGTCTCTAGGACCCTGCAGTAGCAGCACAGATTCTGGGTTCTGCCTCAATTTCCCCAGGAACTCAGTCAACCCTTCGGTGGGCTCTGGACCCAGCTTGCAAGCTTTCCTCCCACAGAAGCCAGAGCACGGACCTGGGAGAGGCAAGGCAGAGGGGTGCAGTCGGGTGGGAACAGTCAGGGCTGGAAGAAAGGCAACGGCACCTGGACAGACAGACCCCAGGGACAACTTGAAGACCCTCTGCCTGCCAGGATCCCCCTGCCATGGGTGGGCGGAGACTTCCCATTGCAGAGGCTGCTGCTGCATCTGCTAAGTGCTACTTTTTGGTAACTCATATTTCTAAAATGAAGTTTAATTGCTTTTTGGTCTTTTGGCCGAAGTGTAAAATGAAGTTTTAAAAGCTGTTTAAAATCAGATGAAAAGTTGGCTCCTTCTCAGCCTTGCTTATGAATTCTGATGGTTGGGAAATAAGTAAAAATGGGGAGAAAATAGAATGACTATTCATCTTAGAAATCAGTAATTACCCTGACTTCTGTCAGCAGGCCTGGCCATGGCTCCTGCTCTGGGGACCTGAGACCCTGCCCCTCCCCAAGGTCCTTCAGAGGGGAAGAACAGTTATGACGGGTGATGCAGTGGGGATTTAAGGCAGTACAAAGAAAACTTAATACAGTCTGGAAAACAAGAGGAAGCGCAATGTAAATAGTCAAAGAGCCTCTTTTTATATCATCTTTGTGCAGCAGCAGGAGAGGGGCAGAGAGACCCACGGAGACTGGGGCAGGGAGGGAAAGCGAAGACAGGCGAACTCGAAGGGGAGGAAATGCACCAGAGGAACACCCTGCTGGCAAGTCCCTTCCAGCGCCAGAGGACCTGCTTTCTTGTTGTCCCAGTAGATGTTAGGCTTGGCTGATGGCAACTGTCAACTGTCCCCCTGATTGAAGGCTTTGGGGACCCTGAGGCGGAAAAAAAATACTGCGGCCCAGGGCTGGCGAGTGCTCCCTCAGTCACGTGCGGGCAGCCTTGAGTGGCTCATCTGTCAGCGTAGGGGGATCTGCAAGAGAGAAAGGGACCCGGTAAGTGACAGGGAGGAGAGCACAGGCTTTTGTGGCCTCACAGCAGTGTCTGCTTTATTTATCACCCCTGGAGAATGAACGAGTGGTGGTCCCGATAAGTGAGCTTTATCTCAGAGTACGAAACTTTTCATTTTAACTACTTTTGCTGGAAATCTTAAAGCATTTATGTTCTGAGATTCTGGTTTTAGGGGAGGTAGTTTTCTTTTTTGTGGATAAAAACAATTCTTTTAATTTCTTTGTTTAGAAATAGGGTTCTCACCGTGTTGTCCAAGCTGGTCTTGGACTCATAGGCTAAGAGGATCCTCCTGCCTCAGCCTCCCAAGGAGCTGGGACCACAGGAATATATCACTACTATGCTTGGCAGAAGAAAAGCATTTTGCTCCTTTTTGTGGGGCCTGGTGGTACAGACACACAGTCCCAACTACTTGAGGATGATGTAGAAGACACTCTGAGTCCAGCAAGATCCTAGCATGTTATAGCATTAACATTTTTGAATCGCATGGAAAAACAGTTCCATCCTTGAGATTTTCTAAATCTTCCCCCAGTGTGGGGTTGTATAGTGGTAATTGTACCTTTGATCCCACCCACTGCCATGCACCCCCATACACCTGGACACCCAGCACCCAGTTTAAGGAAAGAATCACATACCCCCACCCCCTAAGATTGGACTCACAATGATCCCCTCCTGTTTTCAGCCTCCCAAGCAATGGGATTACAGGCCACCACACCCAGTCTCAATTACAGTCGGTTGCCACAGCACACCGGGGATCAAGCCGCCGACAGCCTAAGCAGGCGCCTTAATCCACTGAACTATCTGGCTGGCCCTTATTGGTACATTTTAGATAAACATAAATTACCACATGTATCGACCTACCTAAATAATATAGGGTTTTGTGTTAGGGCTTTGAGTTTTACACAAACTTTACAGCTGGAAGGACTCCTTTAGTCGCACACGGGGCAGGGGCCCTGCTGGGTCACAAATGCTGCCATCCCCACTTCTCTAAATGATGCCACCATTCCCCCAAGTCCCTGAGGGTAGAATTTTGATGAATCCCACTGTGCTTCTGACTAGCATTTTTCTGACTTGGCCAAGGTTGAGCATCTTTTTGTTTGTTTTGAACGTACTCATTACACATATTCGTCACCAGTGGGTCACAAAGAGGTCACAAGAAAGTTGGCTTACTTTAGTTCACAACACAGGACCTGTGGAAACACATTTCCTTTTCTCTGTAGTTCACAATACTCATAAATTTAAGGCAATTAAACAACACTTGAAACTAAATTAGTAAAAAATGTAATTTAATAATGCAGACCTCAGAATCTTATGAAGGATCACGACAGAAATATTGAATGTGTACAATTATCAAACCATAAGAGCATTTTTTTAACAAAAGCATCCCAATAAAACAAAATAAAAACTGAGAACATACAATTCAAGTCAGATGTTTTAGTTTAGTACTTTTTCTGAGTTTCTTGTTTTTAAAAAATCCAGTGTAAAAAGGCCACTTCAAATAGACCCCCAGGTCTTACCTCCTCCATGCTGCCATGCGAATACATTTAAGATGAGGCCACACGCACAGGCACATACATGCACACACACGTGCACACACACACGCACACGTGCACGTAGGCACACACACTGAAATGGTCCTGAGCTTTGAAATGCCACCGTGCTGGAGCATCTTTTCAAGCCCCCACCCACAACGTAGATATGTTTTTTCTGTGAAACCTGTGATGTGGCTTTTGTTTGCCCGTGCAGTTGTTATTTATCTTTTAAAAACAGCCTTATTGAGGTAGAATTCACATATGCAATGAACTTGCTTATCGAAGAAAATTCAACAACTTTTACTATACTCCAAGTTGTGGATCCAGTGCCACAATCAATTTTAAAACTTCTTCATTACCCTCCAAAGAAACCCCTTATCGCTCAGCAACCACCCCATACCTTTCATGCTCCAGCCCCAAGTAACCACTAATCTCCTTTGTCTCTACAGCATCTGCCTACACCGAACAGTTCATAGAAGTTGAGTCATACAGTATGCATGCCTCTGTGACTAGCATCTTTCACACAGCATAATGTTTTAAGGGTTGTCCACATTGTAGCATGCAGTAGTTCTTTATTTCCTTTTGTGGCTGAGTAATATTCCATTGTATGTATGTATATGCTACATTTTATTTATCCAGTCATCAGTTGGTGGACCTGGGGCTCTATCTGCCTCTTGGCTATTATTAGTAATTCTGCTATAAATACTCATGCACTAGCTTCTGTTCAGACACATCCTTTCCCTTCTCTTGTGTGTGGATTTGGGAGTCAAGTTAATTGCTGATAACTGTGTATGTAACCCTCTGAGGAACTGCCAGACCCAAGCCACTGCACATCCCTTCAGCAGCATGCGAGAGTCTCTCATTTCTCTCCACCTTTGCCAACACCTGCTGTGGTCCCTTTCTGATTATGGCCCTCCTGGTGGGTGTGGGATGCTATCCTGCTGGAGTTTTCATTTGCATTTCCCCACTGGCTAATGATGGTGAGGATCTTTTCCTAGGTTTATGGGCATTGATTATCTTCTTTGGTTAAATATCTGTTTCTGCGGCCCTTAGTGCAGGTGAAAGGCAGTCCTTCCTTACTGAACTGTGTGAGTCCTCTGCATCAAGCCCACGTCCCCTACCACCTACATGGTTTGTAAATATTTTCTTCCATTCTGTGAGTTGTTGTTTCACTTTGTTGTCCTTCTGTGGACAGACTGAAAATTTTGACGATATCCAGTTTATGTTTTTTCCCATTTGTTGCTTGTGCTTTTGATCTCTAAAATGCTGCTTATTAAATGTTAGAAGTGTTTTGGTTAATCTCTAGAAATAATATTTTAGTGGTTAATACCTAGGAACATGTTTTAATTCTGTGTCCTGCAAATATTTTCACCTAGGGTGTTACTTACCTCTTTATGGTGTTTTAAAAAACTACTGTTTTATAGCTTACTAATCTATAAGTTAAGTACTACTCAGATCGCAAGTACTTAATAGGTAACCTTTTTAAAAAAATATTTTAAGGATATCAAGCTTTCTTGATATTACAATTCAGGATATTACAATAAAAATGGATGCTTTCTATTTTTCTTTTTTAAACTTCTAAATATAAAATGTCAAACACAGACCCACACAGTAGTGTGATGCATACCCACACTCCCACTGTCTAGCTTTGGTAACCGGCAGCATTCTGGGGCTCGCTCTAATCCCTTCAGTTAGGCTTGCTGTGCTCCTCAGGGTGGGCTACACTCCCAGTCCTCCCGGCTCTAGTCTCTGGGGCCGTAGTGTGAGACATCGCACCTGGCTAACACGCTATCATTGCTGTCTTATTTTTCTCACATTTTTCCCCCTGAAACACTTTGAAAGTAGACTCAAGGTACTGCATTGTTTCCCCCATAAATATTTCAGGATGTGTCTTTAATGGATAAGGACTTGGGGAGTTATAATATCTTTCTGGTCCCTGAGGATCTCATGATTTTGACAAAGTCAGATTTATGACTTTTCATCCATATATGCTGTACTTTCTGGTTCCAATTGAAAAAAAATCCTTATGCTATGGTCATAGTGATCTCGTATTCTAATGCCTTCTACAACTCATACTTTTGCTTTCTCATAGTTAAGTCTTTAGTCCATAGGTATAGTGCAAAGCACATATCTAATTTCAGTTCTTCCTATGCATTTCTCCTGTCCTAATGTTACTCAATGAGTAATCTATCTTTTACTTCTTTAACTGGGGACTACATTCCCAGTCCTTCTACCCATTTCTGAAAAGGAGTCTTTCAGTTATAAATTGTCTCCATTCAGTGCTAGTTTCAGGTCCTCTCACATTCTCTTAAGTACATTTTAACTTGACAGCAATTCTTGTTACTTGATTATAACAAATCACACCCAGCCTCCTGTTCTTGTTCCCATTCCTTAGGAGTACAGAGGTATTCTTTCCTTTCAAATAATTTTTTAAAAATTTATTTCTATTAGTACATGTTGGCACTACGTAATGACCATGTGTACATGGCACATAACACATTTTTTTTTAACAAAACATATTTTAACTCTTTGTCTCCTTCTCTCCTTCTTCTAAACTTTCCTCCCCCTATTTATAAAAGCTCGATCTCAAGTTTTTCCTTCAATTTCTTTTCTTTAAATCCCATCTCCACCTTGCTCCTGATGTATACTTTGGGTTATACGTTTTAGAACCACTGTACCAAACTTCAAAAAGATAAATAATGCCCCCCCAAAGTCACAGATCAATTTTGGAGAGAAGTGGCACCTTTACCAAGCTATGACTTCTACTCTGTGTATGAGGACACCTGCCATTCACTTGAGTGAATCTTTTTGTTTTTTGTTTTGATTGAGTACCGGCCCCACTTGAGTGAATCTTGTTAGGGCTTTTGATATTTTGATGAACAAGTCTTGCATAACTTTTGTTAGATTCATTCTTATATACAATATATAGTTTAATGCCTTGTAAAGGGCAACTCTTTAGTAGTCACATGCTTTGTTTCGTGCCAATATACAGAAATATAACTGGTTTTAGAAAACCCTCTTATAAAGCTAATTGTTTTCTGAACATTGTTTTGGGTTCCAATTAAATACATTATACCATATCTAACAATAATGATAACATTTCTTCTTTTCCGACCCTCCTGTTACTTTCTTACTTGTTTTACCTTACCAACTAAGGTTTTCTACCACAACACATAAGCAATTTATTTTGTTTTCTGTGGTACTACGGAGTGAGCCCAGGGTCTTCATACCAAGTTACATCCCCAGTCCTTCTACTCGTTTTTGAAATGGAGTCTTAATCATTCACTAAGTTGTCTAAGCTGGGATCCAACTTGGGGCTCCTCCTGCCTCAGCCTTGCAGAGTCCTCTGCTGGGGTTACAGACATATGCCGACAGGCCTTCTCATCTTGCTTCTCACCTTCAAGGGAACACACACTTTTCAGTTTCTCAGCTAAACTATGACATCTACTTTTGGCATTTTAGAGATGTCTTGATAATAGGTGATGAAAGTTCCCTTCTAGCGAGGCTATTTAATTAAAGCAATGTGGATACTGAATTCTATCAAATGTGCATTTGTTTCTAATGAGAAGAGCATAGTTTTGTTCCTCTTTTATATGTTCACTTTGATAAATTACATTAGTCTATTATTATTGTTATTATTTTGTTTTTTTGAGACAGAGTCTTGCCATGTAGTTTTAGGCTGGCCTTGAACTCACTATGTAGCCTATGCTGGCCTCAAACCTGTGGTAATCCTCTTGTCTGAGCTTCCCTACTACTGTAGGGACAATTTTTAAATATTAAACAATTGTTAGGCCTCTAGGGTAAAGCAGATTTGGTTTAAGTATTAACTTTTAAAACATTACTGGATTCAATTTGCAAATATTTTATTTGGAAGTTTTGCACTTATATCCATGATTAAGAATGTTTTACAGTTCCGGAATTTTTTTTTGAACTGCCCTTGTCAGGTTTTAGATAATCCTAGA
>PVKN010003901.1:17579-35487 GCA_004027915.1 Capromys pilorides | reverse complement strand
TTTTTAGGGAAGGGTTTACAGGGTGTTCAGGATCTCACTACTAGATCGGACTTGTAGTGATCTGTCTGCTTACAGCCTCTCGAGACTGGGATTACAGGCTTGCGCCACCATGCCCGATCTCAATTGCCCTTTCAGTGCTCCCCAGGAGCAGGGCCAGCACAGGCCCAGGATCCAATCCCAGGTCCCTGCACCTGCTTGCAGGTGCTTTAATCCACTGAGCTATTTGGCTGCCTCACTTTGGCATTTTGTTCTAATGATATTTCTCCAATTAGAATTCCTTCATTTCCAGGAAAAAAAGAAAAAAAAAAACCTCTAGTGAATATCCACAACTATTTTTTTTTTTATTTTATTTATTTATTTGTTTGCTTGTTGTGTTTGTTTGTTTCTTTATTTATTTATTTCGTGGCTGGCTCAGCCTGCCCTGGTGGTGGGGCTGGCGCAGCATGTGGTGCCGGGGATCGAACTGCAGTCCCTGCAGTTGCCTGAGCTTTCCCAAGCAGGCGCTTTAGACCACTGAACCATCTCGCCGGCCCCTCCACAACTATTTTATATGTTTGCTTTTCCAGAAGTCCTAGACAGGGACAAAACTCCTTCCCGGAATGAAGCATTGTGAATTTTTAAGCTATATCCTAGGACCCAAGCAATAAGGGTCTATTCATCTGCCAACCTACAAGGGGTGACTTGACTCTCCCAAAAGGGGTTCACTGTCTCCTAACAGCACTTGAAAGTAGTAATATTAAAGGCACGCACTTAATTCTCATCATCAATCTTTTTTTGTGTGTGTGTGGGACCAGGGTTCGAACTCACAACCTTGCACTTGCCAGGCAGGCACTTGTGCCATGGAGCTATCTCCCCAGCCCCTCATCATCAATCTTACCACGCAGAAAAAAAATCAGGGATCGACTAATTAATCCCAGTGGTGGGAGTCGGGAGAGGGGCTAAAGTGCCATGGAAGCCAAATTCTTTCACATTTCTTACTCTAGGAAAAAGAAATTGGAAACAGGTACAAGTAAGATAAAAATGGAAACCTTCTTTTTTTTTTCTTTTATTAGGAAAGCATGCAAAAAAACAACACAACTTGTGAGTCCACATACCCCTTCCTAGCCTGCACCAATGCAAAGCATTATGGGTGGTATGAAGGACTCACCAAACCAGAAACATGGGGACAGGCATGGGAGGGGTATGGGGAGGAAGCTTGGGATGGATGGACTGACACCAAACAACTGCTCCTTCGTCCTGCTCCGCAGCTTCTCCCCATTTCCTCTTCTAAGCAGTGAGCTCCTGCAGTTTTGCACACATCACCCAATATGACAACAATAACTAGACTTCAAGTCCATTTCATGTAGGGGAGGGGAAACTGAGGCCCAAAGGAAGTCAGGCCTGTCTTGCACTGTTAGCAAGGCTGAGCCTGGCAGGAGGAGTTGCAAGCCCAGGGGCTGAAGAGCGGTTTCCAGGTCCAGCCCTACGTAGCAGCCACTCCAGTGCCACCAGAGCTCCTAAAGAGACTCACTCTCAGAAGACACAGAGCACAGGGCTACTGTGTCTACAACATTGTCTACCCGTCCTAAGCCTGCGTGGGCCCAAGCAGGGCAGGGATTAGACAAGGGGATTAATCCAGAAAGTGGGGATGCCAGGAAGACAGAGGGTAGCCATGTGGGGGACGCACATGGCTTGGAAGAAGGAAGAGTTGCCTAGCACAGGGTAGGTGCCGAGCAAAGGCGTATTACCACCTCCATAGCGATGCTCCTTCCTCCCGGGGAGGACTGGGTCATGCTTCACAAAGTGCCCACAACCTAGTGCAAGACCCAAGCCACTCGCCCCTGCCCAGTCTTTCTGACAAAGGCTTCAAAGAAATAAAGTGCTCTTTAGTTACCTGCCCTACTTGCCCCTTACTACAGCCATACTGACTCCAACAAACTCTTGTGCAGAGCCCCCTTCCACAAGGGAAAGAGAGATAGGGAATGCAAGGGAGAAGAGAGCCCAACAGCTCAGAGGTCATAAGGAAAGAGGATGAAGAAAAGCTGACATCAGAGAGTGTGGCTGGGCTCACACCACCTACTCTGTCCTGCAGTTGGTAGAAAGGGAAAGGCTAATCAAAGAAAAGATGGGAGTAAAATGGCTCCTCCGTCTCCTAACTCAACCTCAACACTGAATACTAAATGTACACCAAGATCTGCAGCAATGGGTCACAGTGATGTTGGCTAGGGGACAGAAGCCACTCTCACGCCTTCTTCTGAGAGCTCCCAGGGTCCTCGCTGACCCCATCTTTACCTCATTTGCCCCTCACCCAATGTTCTTCACCCCGCAAAAGCTTCCAGCCCTGTGATCTGGATTTCAAGAGAAGCATCTGCCTATTCAGTAAAACACACAAGAGGGCTGGGGAGCTAGGCACACAGCACCTGCCTGGCAAGTGCAGGTCCAGAGTTTGATTCCCCACACCAAAAAAGTACAACAAAAAACATGAAAGACTCCCTCCCCATGTCTGTGCCAGTCCTCTTGCCTCTCCTCCCTCTACCCCAACATTGATGTAATTCTGCAAAACTGGTGAGAACAGATTCCCACACCACGCCAGGGCCACAACACCACCCAGTGACGGTCACTTCCTTTCTCCTGAAAATCCAAAAAAATGGAGGGAGAAAATGAGATGAGGGGAAGATCTGGACGGCCAACTACCAGAGGACAAAATAATATATGCTGGATGGGGAAAAGAAAGGAAGATGATTTGTAAACCCAAGAGCTGCAGTTAGTTTTCAGAGAATTATTTTTAAAAGCCAAAATGGCTAAAATGAAATCATCTCCAAGAAGCTGAACTGATGCTGAATATTGTCCACTTGGGCTATCATAGCAGCGGTGCCCAGCCCAGGATCCTTAGCGCACAAGGGGTGGAAGGAGCCCATGGATGCTCACCCTCTCCCTGGCCGCCGTCCCTCACTTCTACAGAAGCTGCTCACCCACCTAGCCTGCGGATCTAGCTAAAATCTTACTCCTATGCTCTAGGGAATAAGGATTATCAGAAGAACTGAGGACTGAAGGGACAAAGAGGAGCTCAAAGGGCAGGATTAGCACCACTGAGTAAAACCTGCCACGTTTCAGATCCCTTCTACTTGACAACACGACCTTCCCAGTCCCTGAAACAGACAGGAACAAAAAATGACTTAGTGCTGAAAGGAGGGGCTAGCGGTGAGTTTCTCCAAGAGAAAGGTGTACAGGAGTCTGCAACCTTTCTCTCCAGCTATCTATCATGGCCTCATCTTTCAGCCTGATGATTTTAAATTAGCAACATGTACACTGGGCCCATGGTATGGGGACAAGAGATGGAGGATAGTATATAACCAAGAATAATAATAATAATAATAATAATATAATTAGAGTAATAATAAAAGAATGAAGGCAAAACAGAAAGGAAGAAAAGAATGAGGCAAGAGAGGGGAGTATCTTCGGCAGCATCTTGCAGTGGCTTCTCTGACAGAGAAATAACAGAAAGAGGATATATATCTATGTACAGGTGGAGGGGGGCGCGGGCTGCTCTTCTCCCTGGCCAGACTTCGCCACCAGGCTCTGGGCTGATGTCCACGCTCTGATGCCTTAAGTGATCAAGTCCCAGTCGAAGTCATCGGGGATCTCCTCACTGGCACCCGGAGGCGGGACCGGCGGCCGAGGGGCCATGTGGTGCGCTACTGGGAAGACAGAGTTACAGGAGGCCTGGTGAAAAACGACCCACCAACCTAGACACTGCTCAGTCTGAGTAACATCATGAAGAAGGCTGTGCGAAACTACCACTGGATCAGCCTGAAGGTATTCTTGTCATGGGCCACTGGTTTTGGAAAGGGTTTGACAAGAACTAAGAATATACTGGGCTCCAAGGCAATAAAATATCATTCTCCCATCAAAAATTATATCTAGAGCAGGACGAAGTAGAGCACACTGGGAGGCTAAGGCAGGCAGACTGCAAGTTCAGGCCTAACTTGGGCAACTTAGAGACTCTCTCAAAATAATAAGTAAAAAGGTAGAAGGGCTGGCGAAATAGCTCAGCAGACTAAGCACCTGCTTTGGCAAGTGCAGGGACAGGGGTTCAATCCCCAGTCTTGTACGCCATGATGGCCCCACCCCCAGGGTGTGCTGAGCTAGCAACCCATTCCAGGAGTGGTGGCACACACCTATAATCCCAGTGCTGGGGAAGCTGAAAACAGGAGGATCACTAAGAGTCTGAGCTGCGTAGTGAGATTCTGTACCACATACATAAATAAAATAAATAAGTAAATAAATGAATGAAAGGCATGTGGCCAGGCATGGTGGTGCATGCCTATAATCCCAGCACTTGGGAGGCTGAAACAGGAGGCCTGATGTGAGCTCAAGGCCAGCCTCAACTGCATAGCAAGACCCTGTCTCAAAAAGACAAAAAGACAAAAAAAAAAAGAAAAAAGCATGTGGGGAGGCTGAAACGGGAGTATGATAACTGAGTTCAAGGTCAGCCTAGGCTACACAGTTCAACGTCAGCCTGAACTACACAGCGAGACTCTCAAAAACCAAAACCTACTTAAAAAACTCACTGTGAAGGCCCTGGGTTGAATCTCCAGTGCCCCCAAATAAATAACTAAGCAAACAAACAAACAAACATAAATTCCATTGATGCATTCTGTATTATAATAAAATATAAGAAAGTGCTATTTTATAAAATAGCAGTACAAAAACATGTATTTATATCACACAGACAAAACCTCAAATGTTATTGAAAAAATGAAAACATCTGTGGTTATATCAGATAGTGCCTTTTATAAATGTATGTACGTATATATGTATTTATGTTCTATATTTTTGAGACAGAGCTTCACTATGCAGTTCAGCCAAGCCTTGAATTCACTCGGTAGCTTAGGCTGGCCTTGAACTCACAGCAGTCCTCCTGCATCAGTCTCCCAAGTGCTCAGATTTCAGGTATGCGCCACAATGCCTAGCCATCTACATGAATTTAAATATTAAAGTTCCAATAATTGCTTTTTTTTCAGGGGTCTCTTTTTGAGACAGGGTCTTACTATGTAGTTCAAGCTGGCCTTGAGCTCACTTTGTAGTCCACGCCAGTCTTGAACTTGGAGTGATCCTCCTGCTTCAGCCTCCAGAGTGCTGGGATTACAGGTGAGCACCACCATGCTCCGCTCTATTAATGTTTTTCTTTTTCTTTTTGCAGTACGAGGGATTGAACTCAGGACCTTGCGCTTGCTAGGCAAGCACTTATTCTACACTTATTCTACTGAGCTATACCCCCAGCCCTCCTCTATTAACTTTTTACTACGACAATTCAGAGTTTTTTCTCCCCACTGTCACAGGTGGTGCAGCCCTGAGCTGGGCAGCAGCTAAGCAGAGAGCACTGGCCTGGGCTCCATCCCCAGCATCATAAAAGAAGGGTGTTTTAATCTCAAGCTGCTGGCACCCGTGATCAAGCACGAGGAATTCATTATATTTGCCTAAGTAAATGTATCCTCCATCTAGACTGGAAAGCTAGACAGACATAGACAGTCCACATGACCATTTTCAGCTTGTATTGATGCTCTTGTTTCCCTTCATTATTGCAATTATAATCTAATTTTAAAACAAATCTCGGGAAAAAAAATAAATTAAATAAAATAAATAAAAATAAAACAAATCTTGGAAGCTGGGCATGGTGGCGCACACCTGTAATCCCAGCACTTGGGAGGCTGAGGAAGGAGGATCGGTGCGAGTTCAAGACCAGCCTGGGTTAAAAAAGTGAGCTCAAGGCTAGCCTGAACTGTACAATGAGACCCTGTCTCAAAAAGACAAATAAATAAATAAACAAATTAATTAATTAATTAAATTAAATTAATTAAATAAAACAAATCTCCGAGGGCTGGCCTAAGAGCTCAGCAGACAAAACTGCCTGCTTAGGCAGAGCACAGCAGCCCGGAGCTCGATTCCAGCATGTTCATGCCAGCCCTGCCCAGAGTGCACTGAGATAGTGATTGAGACCATGCACCTGGAATCCCAGCACTTGGGAGGCCCAACACAGGAGGATCACTACAAATCTAGTCTACATAGTGAGACCCTGTAGACCCTGTACTAAATACAGAGAAAAAAAAAAAAATATATATATATATATATATATATATTTTTTTTTTTTACATACATACATACATAACAAATCTTGGGCTGCAGGGATAGTTCAGGTGAATGGCACTTGCCCATCATGTGTGAAGCCCTGGGTTTAAGCTGCAACACCACCAAATGTGAATGAATGAAACTGGGCATGGCAGCACACATCTATAATCCCAGCACTGGGGAGGCTGAGGCAGGAAGATTGTTAAGAGTTCAAGACCAAGGGCTGAGGAGATAGCTCAGTAAGAATAAGTGCTTGCCTGGCAAGTGCAGGACCTGAGTTCAATCCCCAGTTCCAAAAAAGAAAAGGGAAAAAAAAAAAAAAAAAGAGTTCAAGACCAACCTGGGCTACAAAATGAGCTCAAGGCCAGCCTGAGCTATATAGCTAGACCCTGTCTCAAAAAGACATAAAAAAAAAAGGAATGAATGTTGGGGCTGGCGAGATGCTTCAGTGGTCTAAAGCACCTGCTTCGGAAAGCTTAGGCAACGGCAGGGATGCTGTAGTTCGATCCCCGGCACCACATGCTGCGCCAGCCCCACCCCAAGGGTGGGCTGAGCCAGCCATAAAAAAAAAAAAGGAATGAATGAATGAACAAAAGACTGAATGAATGAAACCCATAACTCAGTGATGGTGACCCTTCCCCTCCTCCAGCCTTGACAACCATGAGAGCACACCTGCTGTGGTAGAGGCAGGCAAAAGGGCAGAGAGCAGGGGTGAGGTCAGAGGAAAGCACACACCTCATCAGGAAGAGAAGGCTTATCTGGTGGTAAAACTCACTGCTGGGCTCTTACCTGGGCGACTGTAGGCTGTGGAGTCCTGGGTGGGAATTGGGTACATGGGTGATGGGCCAGGGTAGAGGTGGGGGGCTTGTGGGTGCCCATAGGAGTTCACTGCCAAAGCAAAACAAGAGTCACTGGGACGTGGTCACCATGCCCAACGGGGCGGGGAAAAGGGTGTAAACCATCTCTCAATCTCTTTCTCCCTTCCCTGCCTCACATACAGTAGCTCTGCACATTTGACCAGACTCACTGTGTAGGATAAAATGGCATGGACACCAGTATTTTGAAATATTAAAACTATAAGCACAACAAATACGGACATAGAATCAAGTCTTTCACTGGTCTGATACACTTGATAGGGTATGGGTAAGGGTTATGGAGACACAATTTGCAACGGGCCCTCTAACATATGTCCTCCCTTTTCCTCCAGCAACTCCATTCTCCCAGTCTAAGACCTAATGTCCTGAACTGAATCCTATTTGTTTTGCATGTTTTGGGGCAACTTTTCAGTCAATGAAGCTAACAAATCAGTTCCAGAGCCAGGCATGGTGGTGCACACCTATCATCCCAGCACTGGGAGCTGAGGCAGGAAGAATGCTGACAGCTTGAGACCAGCCTGGACTGCGCAGTGAGTTCAAGATCCTGCCTCAAAAAAAAAGGACGAACCAGCCCCACAGTTGTTTGGGCAGCTGTACATAAATGACTTCTCTCCAATCTTCTGCTCTTCCCGCCCCTTTCTACCACACTCCCATCGCCTCCGTGCCACCCACTTGGAGCAGTACCTTGGGTCATGGCTGGCTCCTGTTTGCCACTGGTGAGGGCACAGGAATCAGGGATGCGGGCAGGGGCCGCCTGTCGGTGGGAGCCCCCCTGGGGGGGGATATGACCCGTCTGAGTGAGGAAGTGGTTGAGGGAGTCACACAGATTGGCAATGTGATGCTGGTCAAGGGTCCAGTTCTTCTGCTCTGCCTGCCGTAGACTCTCCATCAGCTCTACAACAGGGAGGGGGCAGGGCGGAGCTCATGGACCATCTCACCTTGACCCCACCCACAGCTGAAGTCCACACCTCAGGTAGCCTGTGTTACAGCACAAATCTGCATCTGTCGGGATCCACAGGCTCGAATTCCCATTCTGTTTGTTCCTTAGCTGATTCTTACTACAATTTCCATCTTACCGATGAATGAAACGTCTCTCAAAGTGACTGGCTCTGTGAGTCACAGGCCAGCAGGCAGGGACTGCACTGCACAGCAGGGGTCCGGGGTCTCTGAGTTCCCAGGAGCCTCTCCTCTCCCAAAGACAAAACCAACAAGAATAAACGACCACCACACCATGACTGAAGACAAAATTAGCTTGAATTAACTGGAAAACCATGAGTGACAGGACTCATCTGGTGGAATGTGGAGGAGAAAGGATGACAACCTCCACCTCCAAGCTCCGCCACCCAGGCCTACTTCTGCTGCGTTTTCCCGCTGGGCCTGTGTCCCTCACGATGTGTCCCTCTGGGTGCCATCCTCTCAGCTCTCACCTGAGAACTGTGACTGCTCAATGCTGGACCAGTTGAGCCGATTCACCATTTTGAAGCTCTCCTTTAGGGAGTCAATGTTGGAGCACCAGTCAGGAGGAAAGGCTGTGAGAGAAGCCGGGCCTGAGGTAAGGCGTCAGGCAATGGGACTGGCATGCACACAGGCTGTCGACTAAGGGAGCTTCACACTCTCCTGGGATTTAAGATTCCTACTAGCTATGCTTAAGTGTGGCCCAGCTCAGAGGAAACATGCTGAACAATCCAAATTCATCCAAGCATGGTGGGGGGTGGGGAAGGCACAGAGATAGTTCATTCCCAAACCCTTCAACCCTCTATAATACAGAGCTGCAGAGAGCAACTTCCACCCCGAGATGTGCTCCCTGGGAGGAGGACAGAAGACTCACCAACCCACCAAGAACCTTCCAACCCACTGTGCTTCAGTGAGGTGAACAGGGCAGTTCCCCCTCTGAGCTTCTGCCATGGGCTTAGCACTCACCGAAGCCTGGACTGTTGATGGGCGCCTGGCCTGGCGCCTGCGGCTGCTGCTGGGACTGTGGGGTGGGGTGGGGGTGGGGGTGGTGCTGATGGGCATGGTAGGCGCCGTGCTGCAGCTGTGGCGCTGCGTGCATGGCCATCACAGACGGAGGCCCATAGCCTTCAGCCCCCGCTGGCTTGCCCCCTGGCGGGGTACAGCTGTCAGGGCTTGAGCTGTGCAGGGATGGAGCACCCCCTACACTTGAGGGGCCCTGGGCCTGCGCCTGCTGCTGCTGTGGTGGCTGTGCCTGCTGGGCAGGAGGCGGAGGCTGCGGCGGCTGCTGGTACATGTAATAGTTGTTGGAGGGCGGCAGGTCCCCCAGGAGAGACGAGAAGCCTGTGGGCCGGGAGCAAGAAGACCACAAAACGACTTAGGCCAGGGGTCTCGCTCAGTGGGACCTGCTCTGCCTTGAGAGGGGAGACCTCAGACAGGAGCTGCAGGGCTAAAGGGCTAAGTGTCCTGGGGCTACCAGAATCTGCATGGCTGATCCAGGAGACAGCAGACTGGAAGGCAGGTTAGGTGAGGGCCTCTGCCTGGTACTGATCTTCAATCAAAAGTTCGAAACAGGGGCTGGGGAGATAGTTCTGTGGCACAAGTGCCTGCCTGATAAGTGCAAGGTTGTGAGTTCAAACCCCGGTCCCGCCAAAAAAAAAAAAAAAAAAAAGCTCGAAACCTGCTAAGCTACTTGTGAGGGATTTGAGTATAGGCCTGGATCACAGAAAGCAAGGCTGGGGCCAGCAAGATAGCTCAGCAGTCTAAAACACCTGCTTAGCTTAGGCAACCGCAGGGACTGTGGTTGGGTCCCCAGCACCACATGCTGCACCAGCCCCACCCCAGGTCAGTTTGAGCATGACATAACATAACATAACATAACATAACATAACATAACATAACATAACATAACATAACATAACATAACATAAATAAATGTTTAAAAATAAATAAGGTAAGCCCGAGAGCCGGAAAGATAGCTCAGTGGCTTAAGCGCCTGCCTGGCAAGTGCAAGGCTATGAGTTTGCCTCCTGGTATTACAAGTAAATAAAATAAAATAAAATAAAATAAAATAAAATAAAATAACAGCAACCACTGAAGAACAGTAGCCATGGCCCTCCACTATTCCATGGCTGTGGGCCTCAACAAGGTCAATGGAGTAACTAAGGATGTGAGAAAACCAAGGCACAGCCGCCGCCATGGATGCCTCACCAAACATACCAAGTTCATGCGGGACGTGATCTGGGAGGTGTGCAGCTTCACCTCCTACAAGCAGCGCACCATGGAGCTGCTCAAGGTCTCCAAGGACAAACGCACCAAGTTCATCAAGAAAAGACTGGGGATGCACATCTGCACCAAGAGGAAGCGCAAGGAGCTGAGCAACATGCTGGCCGCCATGAGGAAGGCAGCTGCCAAGAAGGACTGAGCCTGCAGACCGGAGGAAAGGGTCAGGGGCAGAGAGCAAAGCCCTGGGCCCTGTTCTCCACCATCCCACTTGTGGGATTTTTTCACCACCAATGCAGTCCGGGTGAAAAGCAGAGTAGGAAGCATTAATTTCTCAAGCAGACTAGGCTGGGAAGACCTAGGGACTGAGGGTAGCAGCTTTCTATCACCCCTTAACTTAAAAAACTAACTTATCTTTTGCTTTATGCAATCTAAAATTACTTTATGACAATCTGCCCAGGTTCTCCACCTCCAATCCACCAACCTTCTCAGGAAGATTAGTTTCTCAAGCAATTGTCACAATCTTGGCACACTCTCTAGATGTGGATCTCCTCAGATTTAAAGCACAAAATTCCTGTTATTCCAGCACTCAGAGGCTGAGGCAGGAGGATCATCTCAAACTCAAGGCCGGCCTGGGCCCCACAGTGAGTTCAAGGCCACATTGAACTACACAGTGAGACTCCATCTCAAACACACACACACACACACACACACACACACACTCTCTCGCCCCTCTGCTCAGCTACTGCTGCCCACAAGTGGCCCCACACAGAATGAGAAGATCCAGAGGTTCATGGGAACTCTAATCCTCACCACTGCCTCTCCTTTCTGTTCCAAAAAGTATAGAAATTGGGGCCCAGGACACAGCTCAGTGGCATAAGTGCTTGCCTGGCAAGTGAAGTGCAAGGTCCCGAGTTGAATTCCCGGTACAGGGAAAAAAAAAAAAAAAAAAAAAAAACATGAATCAAGAAAGCCTAGATACAGATACAAAGCAATGCATACTGGTGTAAATCTGTAATCCCACTACTTGGGAAGCTGAGGCAGGAAAATCCCAAATTAAGGACAGCTTGGGCAACCTAACCTCTCAAAATTCTATATATATATATATATAGAGGTGGGGGGGGGCCCCTCTGGGACTATAGCTAAGTGATACAGCATTTGCCTAGCACAAGTAAAGTTCTAGGTTCAGTCTCTGACACCATAAGTGAAAACAAAAAAATGTATTAATAGGTGAATGACATAATGTCTCAGAACTGTATGAAATTACTCCAGTTTCTGGAGCTAGTCAAACAGCTCAGCAGATTAAAGCACCTGCAAGCAGGTGCAGGGGCAGGGGGTTCAATCCCTGGGCCTGCAGTACTGGCCCCACCCCCGGGGCAAACCAAAGACAATTGAGACTGTGCACACCTGTAATCCCAGCTCTTAGGACGCTGTAAACAGGCAGACCACTATGAGTCCGATGTAGTAGTGAGACCCTAAACACCCTGTAGCCCCTTTCTTAAAATGCAAAAAAAAAAAAAAAAGAAAAGAAAAGAAAAGAAAAAGAAAAAGAAATTACTCCAGTTTCCAAAAAAAAAAATTTGGACAATATAAAAAGCAATTTTCGGGGCCGGCGAGATGGTTCAGTGGTCTAAAGCGCCTGCTTAGGAGGGCTCAGGCAACCGCAGGGACTGCGGTTCGATCCCCGGCACCACATGCTGCGCCAGCGCCATCACCAGGGCAGGCTGAGCCAGCCACAAAATAAATAAATAAAGAAACAAACAAACACAACAAGCAAACAAATAAATAAATAAATAAAATTTAAAAAAAAAAGCAACTTTCGGGGTTGGGGACATATCTCTGTGGCACAAGTGACTGCCTGGCAAGTGCAAGGTTGTGAGTTCCAACCCCAGTCCCACAAAAATAAAGAAACAAACAAACAAATGAACAACTTTCTTAAAATGTGGAATAAATGCTTGCCTGGCAAGTGTAAGGTCCTGAATTTGACCCCTGGTACCACCAAAAATAAAATAAAAATAAAATGTTGGAAACTGTTAGGTAATGGAAACATGGAAGTTTATTACACTTTTTGTTCTATATAGGAACCTACTTGAAATATTTTATAATAAAAAGTAACAAACAGAAATACACTAAAAAAATGAAAAGCTGCTCAACCAGGAGACAGTTGTTCTAGTGATCACCTTCTAAATAGCTCACCTGCAACCCTAGCCCGGTCAGGCTAGGGGTGCAGCTCAGGGGTACAGTACCTCCCAGGCATTTATACAGCCCCAGATTTGAGCCCCGGTACTGAAAAACCAACCAGCAAAAGTGTCTGCCTTTAGCTGCAGATGGAGTCATCCTTGGGCTCATCTTCTTAAACTAATATGACCCAGCTGCCTTCTGAACCGGCTCTCCAACTGCAGCTGCAGCTCATGATGTGCTCGCTTGCCACTACCAGCCACTTGGAAGAGTAAGGCATGAGAGAACAGACTGTCACCACTTAATTCAAAAATTCAAGGATGAGCTGGACCCAGAGACACAAGACAGTAACCCCAGCATTCTGGGAAGCTGAGTCAGAAAGATCACAAGTTTGAGCCCAGACAGGGCAACAGGGCAACACCCTAGCTGGGAATCTAGCTCAGCACGGAAGTCGTGGACTCAGTCCCCAAACCGCAGAACATCTGATACAGGTGTGGGGGCCCTGAGCCGTCCTGCACTGCTCACCGTGCTGGGAGGAGGAGGACTTCTCCAGCATGGACTTGTAGAGGTTGCGGAAGGACCAGCTCAGGTCCTGAAAGTTGATCTCCGAGTAGGAGAACTTGAAGTCGTGGTTGGTGCTGTAGAGTGGAGGCGGACCCTCAGAGCTGTCCCGCCCCGGAGCCCCTGCAGCCACGGCGCCACTGTCCACAGACCCTGTGCCCTGCAAAAGCAAGAAAGCCATGAGCCTCCGCATCCTCTGCCAGTGATCAGGGACACCAGGATGCTACCCTTTTCCCACCATTCTACTGCTCCTTGGGATGCCCTCCTCACTGGCGTTCCTGCGCAGCTTCCTGGCCTCCCTTCCGCTCTTCTCTCATCTTTTCCTGATGTTTCCAAGTTCTGTTCTGCCCTCCCCCTGTCGTCTGTCTGTCTCTCTCTCTCTCTCTCTCATTCTTCTTTCCTCTTCTTCCCAACTGATCTGCCTAACACACCACAGAAACCACCTGGGCCAGCCAGATGGCTCAGCTCAGAGGTCTAAAACCCCTGCCTAAGAAAATTTAGTTAACCCCAGGGACCAAGGCTCGATCCTTGGCACCACACGCTGCACTAAAATTAAATTAAAAAAAAAAAAAAAAAGAAACCACCATACCCTCACCCAGCACCAGCCCCCTCATTCAGTGCGACACCCCCAACCAGTGCCAGCCCACATGCCCCTCTCCCACCTGGCTATAGCCAGCCACAGAAGCAGGGCTCTGGAGCGGCCCCTGGGGGTTCCCCTCGGAAGGCAATGAGGCTTCTGCAACCCCTGGGATGCCACCCCGAGGGCTCTTGCTGGCCTCCTGTTCTGGGGAGTCTTGGGAGAGCTGTAGGTGAGAAAGAAGAAAATCCATGAGCCAGTGAAAAGCATGTCCCAGAGACCTGTGGCTTCCCCACACTGGCATCCCTCTGCCTGGAAAGGTCTGGGTATCCCAGGAAGGACAGGCAGAAGGGGACTCACGTCATCATCCGGTGGGTGTCTCCTCTTCCGGGAAATGTCAGGGCAGGTGTCGATTGTCCAGTAAGAGCCCTGCAAGGAGGACCCAGGCACACTGAGAACAAAATTATCACCTAGAAGTTTACATCTTTGGAAACATAGCCACTAGGCAGAATTTTCATGTAATACTACGGTCATGTTAGGAAATAGTGGTACAGCGCTTGGCCAGCATGATCAAAGCCCTGGCTCACCCCCAGAATCACAAAATACAGAGAGCCAGACAGAGGGAGGGCTGACAGGGCTGGACAGCTAAGGGTGCTGGGTGTCACTGAGGAGTAAATTTGTCCTGCAGGTTCAGTGTGCCAGACACACACCTGTGCTCAAAGACAGCCTCAGTTATTCGGAAGACCCAGAACGGCATTCAGAGAACCAAGACTGCCCGGAGTGAGCCAGCCCTTCCCTTCCCTTCCCTTGTGGCTTGAAGCAAAGCATTTGAATTCACTTTCATATCCATCGAACAGAGAGATGCTACTCAATCCTTTCTTGCCTTGAAGTGAAAACCAGGTATTTCCCTACAGAAAAGTTTCTACAAAGTTTATGAGCTGAACGGCCAGGCAGATAGCTCAGGGGATTAAAGTGCTTGCTTAAGCAGACAAAGAGACCCGGGTTCAATTCCCCACATGCCATGCCAGCCCCACCTCCGGGGTGCGCTGAGACAGCAACTGAAACTGGGCATGGTGACACATGCCTGTAATTCCAGCACTTAGGAGGCTGAAAACAGGAGAATCACTATAAGTCCAAGCTGTGTAGTGAAAACCTGTACTAAATACAAAAAAAAAAAAAAAAAAATGTATGAAGCTGAGCCAGGTATGGTGGTGCATGCCAATGAGCCAGGAGGATCACTGTGAATTTGGGGCCAGTCTAGACTACAGAATGAAATCTTGTCTTAAAAAACAAAACCAAGGGCTGGCGAGATGGCTCAGTGGTCTAGAGCGCCTGCTTGGGCAGCCACAGGTACTGCGGTTCGATCCCCGGCACCACATGCTGTGCCAGCCCCACCCCCAGGGCAGGCTGAGCCAGCCAGAACACAAATAAATAAATAAAATGAGGTTTAAAAAAAAAAAAAAAAAACCAAGCTGGAATATAGCTCATTGTCATAAGCACTTGCCTGGCAAGCACAAGTTTGTGAGTTCGATCCCCAGGTACCAATAAACAAAGCAAAACAAAAAAGGTGGGATTTTTTTGTCTTTTTGAGACAGGGTGTCACTGTGCAGTTCAGGCTGGCCTCGAGCTCACTTTTGTAGCCCAGGCTGGTCTCAAACTCGCACCGATTCTCCTGCCTCAGCCCCCAAATGCTGGGATTACAGGCATGCGCCACCATGGCCAGCCACAAAAGTTTCTGAAGTCAGTCTTTGACATCTAGACAAAAAGAGTACCATAAAAGAAAGGGGGCTTCAAGGTAAAATTTACCATAAACATTTCTATTTAAAAAAAAAAAAATTCTCTTTCCCTGGCTTGCTTTCACTGCCTTCTGCCACCACACACTATTTCTCCTCTAGGATGCCCCACTGCCACGCCATCCTGTCTTGGAGCCAGCTGATTATAGATCAAAACATCTATAAAATGTGAGTTAAGCAAAGCTTTTCTCCCTTAAAAAAAAAAAAATCAGGGCTGGCCAAATAGTTCAGTGGATTAAAGTGCCTGCAAGCAGGCACACGGGCCAGAGTTTGATCTCTGGGCCTGCCATGCCAGGCTGTAAACAGGCAGACTGACACAAGTCCAATCTAATAGTGAGACTCTGAACACCTTGTAGACTCTTCCAAGAAAAAGAAATTCACAATCTCGCTTTGTCACTCAGTTGGGGCTCACAAGCTTCACAACCACGCTCTTTCTCTGAGGAAAAGTAAAGATGCTTTTCCAATTGACATAATTTCTTCTCTGGAATAATTAAAGCAGTCAAGCTTTGGCCCTCGGCCACTAGGCTCTCCCTCCTGCTCCTCAATTTGCACAGCCATGCCTCACCTTCCCAGGGTCATCCCGAGGCCGGGGCACCTTCCGGAAACACTTGTTGAGAGAAAGGTTGTGCCGAATGGAATTCTGGGGAAGCAGAAGAGCAAATTAGAGGTGAGCACTATGCAAATATTTCCAATTATTCCAACAATTGTACAACAAAGTTCAAGTATCAGGTAAGCTTGGCATCTCTCACTATATAAATGGCAAGAATTATGTATCAGAAATCAAGGGTCATGAGGCCAGCCACAGTGATGCACACCTGTAACCCTGGCATGCTGGGAGCTGAGGCAATAGGCCTGAGCTCAGCTGGGCAACTCAGCCACTCAGCAAGGTCCTGACTCAGAATTTAAAAAGGCCGGAGTTATAGTTCAGTGTAAAGGTCTTGGGTTTCAGTCTCCAGTAAAACAAAGAAAGAGAGAGAGACAGAGAGAAGCCAGGACAACAGCACAAGAAAAATGCAGAAGTTTGGAGAGGTAATGGCTACAAATGTGACGATCAGTGCTTCGCGCAGTCCACTGTACAGCTCCCCAAGCTGTGCATTCCACTGACACCAGGTAAAGGCTTCACAGCACCTTCTGCTCAGTTCCTCAACTGACAGCAAAAGAATCTTTCAGAACTGCTTCTGAGACTTATAAGAAAATATAAATCAGAAGGCCAGATTAAATTCTTTTTTTTAATATTATGGCTGGCTCAGCCTGCCCTGGGGGTGGGGCTGGTGCGGCATGTGGTGCCAGGGATGGAACCTCGGTCCCTACAATTGCCAAAGTTTGCCTAAGCAGGTGCTTTAGACCACTGAGCTATCTTGCTGGCCCATAAATCCACTTTAATCAGTGGGTTAAAGCGCCTGCAAGCAGGCACAGGGGCTGGGTCATCCCCGGGCCTGCTGTGCTAGCCCCGCCCCCAGGGTGCGCAGAGATGGCAATTGAGACTTGGCGTGATGGTGCTAATTCCAGCTCTTGGGAGGCTTCAAAAAGGCAGATTACTAGATTCCCATCTAGTAGTGAGACCCTGAACACCCTGTAGAACCTTCCCTAAAACACACAAAAAAAGAAAACATAAATCAGGTGCAAAACAGGCTCAAATCACCTCCGTAATCTCAGGGGCCTCTGTGGAGGGTTGCCCCTGGGGGACAGAAACTACATGGCTGCCTGTGCAGGTGGGGCTGGGTTGCTTCTCACAGGCTACACCCCTGCCCTGGTTCATACACCTGGCCACCTGGCCAGTAACTGACAAGAGTGGGGAAGCGCAGTCAGGCTCATTGCCACGCAACACCTGGCACAGAAGGGACAGCCCCTAAAGAGGGGACCATCAACCCTCCTCCTTCCCGCTTTGCTTGGAAAAGAGCCCCTTCTCCCTTCATCGCTAACCAACCAACTACTCATTCGTTGCCTGGCAGACCAGGCGCCAGCAAAGGCCCTAACAATACATGTTTTTTCCTTGGTTTATAGTTTTTCAAACAAGGCTGATTTTGTGCCACAAAGTGATGGAAATCTAACAGGGTAGGAGGAGTTACATCAGGCCTCGAGTTGAGACCTGAGTGTGGAAAAGTGGCAATAAATATTCGTGAAATGAGCGTCCTTTCTGAAGAGTAATGATACTAGGTGTGATGATCAACAGCAACTCACCGTCCTGCAACTATACTCAACAGCTCAATATCACTGGCAGACCTTATAAAAACCATTCGACAAAAAATAATAACAATGGGCCAGCCAGATAGCTCCAAGGATTAAAGTGCCTGCTTCGGGTGGCACAGGGGCGGGGTTTGATCTCTTGGGCCTGTCTGCTGGTCCAGCCTTTGGGCGCAATGGGACAGTGACTGAGACTAGGCGTGGTGGTACGTGCCTGTAATCCTAGCATTTAGGAGGCTGAGGCAAGAAGATCAGTGTGAGTTCCAGACCAGAGGTCTAAAGAGCCTGCTTAGGCAAGCTTAGGCAACCACAGGGACTGAGGTTCCATCCCCAGGACCACATGCTGCGCCAGCACCTCCCCCAGAGCATGCTGAGCCGGCCATAACATTAAAAAAAAAAAAGTGAATTTAATCTGGCCTTCTGATTTATATTTTCTTTTTTTTTTTTTTAATTTTATT
>PVKN010003901.1:0-17479 GCA_004027915.1 Capromys pilorides | reverse complement strand
TGCCTGAGCTTTCCTAAGCAGGCACTTTAGACCACTGAACCACCTCGCCGGCCCCTGATTTACATTTTCTTATAAGTTACAAAAGTAGTTCTTCTTTTTTTTTTTTTTTTTTAAATTTTTATTTTATTTATTTGTTTGCTTGTTGTGTTTGTTTGTTTCTCTATTTATTCATTTTGTGGCTGGCTCAGCCTGCCCTGGTGGTGGCGCTGGCGCAGCATGTGGTGCCGGGGATCGAACTGCAGTCCCCGCAGTTGCCTGAGCCCTCCTAAGCAGGCGCTTTAGACCACTGAACCATCTCGCCGGCCCACAAAAGTAGTTCTTGAAAGATTCTTTTGCTGTCAGTTGAGGAACTGAGCAGTGAGCTAAAGGCCAGCCTGAACTGCATAGAAAGACTCTGTCCCAAAAAGACAAAAAAATAAATAAATAAATAAAAATGACTATGAGTCCGACCTGTGTAGTAAGACCCTGCAGACCCTGTTCTAAACACTAATAAACGTTTTTTTTAAAAAAAATTTTTAAACCTCATTTATTTATGTGTGTTATGGCCAGCTCAGCCTGCCCTGGGGGTGAGGCTGGCACAGCAAGCAGGGATCAAGCCTCGGTCCCTGCGGTTCCCTAAACTTTCCTAAGCAGGCGCTTTTGACTGTTGAGCAGTCTCACCGGCCCTAAATAAATGTTTTAAAAAAGGCTAAGACTAAGACTAAGGCTAAGTAAGCCACAGGCGCAGTCCCACCTTCCAGCCGATGCCCGCGTTCTTGTAGTAGGGGAAGTTGTCGCAGATCCAGCGGTAGATCTCGCTCAGGGTCATCTTCTTGGCTGGAGATGAGTTGATGGCATAGGTGATGAGGGTAGCATAGCTGTATCTTGGTTTGCCATCCTGGTGGACCGCAGCCTCATCTTTGCTCAAGGTGGCACTAGGATCGGTAGGTGAGCCTGGTGAACACTTGCGGCTGCCCCCCGGAGGCCCCGCCTGTGAGGCACTCCCCAGCTTCTCGATGGTAGCCCGCAGAGTCAGCTGGGGGAGCCAGTCTATAGAGGTGAGGCTGCTCTCCAGGTCGGAAGCCATGGTACTTCTGGGCTCTGCAAAGACCACAAAATGAGGTGGAAAATGGATCAGCATTCCGTCTGGTTATAGAAGTAAGAGCCACGCAAAGTCTGGCCAGATGTGGTGGTACACACCTGTAATCCCAGCCCTCAGAAGGCTGAGGCAGGAGGATCACAATCACAAGTTCAAGTCCAGCCTGGGCAACTCAGCAAGTCTCCATCTCAAACAATAAAAAGGGCTAGGCACGGCCGGGTGAGATGGTTCAGTGGTCTAAAGCGCCTGCTTAGGAAAGCTCAGGCAACTGCAAGGACTATGGTTCGATCCTGGGCACCACATGCTGCGCCAGCCCCACCACCAGGGCAGGCTGAGCCAGCCATAAAATAAATAAATAAATAAACAAACAAACAAACAAAAATTTTTTTAAAAAATTAAATAAATAAAAGCCAAAATAAAGGGGGGGGGGGGGTAGGCCACTAGCTCAGAGCAAAGGCCCTGGGTTCAACCCCAGCACTGAACAGAGTAAGAGACAAACGTCCACTTCCTGATGTTTAACAGAAGCAATTTCTTCCCACTATAATTCCCAAAAGAATCCGCGGTGGGGACGGCCCTGAGTCAGTGCTCCAAGAATCCTCCCACAGTTCTGGCACCCGGTGGGGTGCGGACAGCTATGTAGGCTGCATCGCAGGGTGGAGCACAGCCGAGAGGACGCTCCCCCTGTGTGGGACCTGGGAGCAAACCTCACACCTCAATACCCCTGCTGAGCAGGGCCCTGAGACTCAGTATTTCACAACTCCAACTCCGCGGGAGTAAGTTTAAAGGAAAAAAACCTCACTTAGCGGTGAGTTTAGCTCAAGTGCCTTCACCAGTTACCTGACCTCGGTGAATTTCCATAGCACTTCCAGAGGCACGTGTGCGTGTGCAAAACACCAGCGAGAATACACACAAGCACACGCCGAGGAAGCCCAGGCCAACGCTTGCGAGGACGCTTCCTTCCTCTCGGATACACTAGGAGCACTCAGCCTTTTAATACTATCCGCAAGGCCCACCCAGACATAAACTATACAGGACAACCCGGAAAGGACCCTATCAAACTGATACACAAACAGCAGCGCACACACCCAACATCACAGTGAGCGACGCAGCGCACGTTCCCAACAGGCACAAAATCTACAGCAGAAAGGGATCGCGAGCGAGGGCGCGAGGGCCAGGAGCGCACAGCTGCCCTCACACCTTGAAAGCTCCCACCCACAGACCAGGAAGGAGTCACAGTCAGGGCCCTCCCACCGCTCCCGGGCCGGCCGGGAGACACCCAGCTGTGCTACACCGTGACAGGCAGATAGCCCGGCTAAAAATAGCCTTAGCCGTTCTGGGGCTCCTCCTCCCTTCCCAGTCAGGCACGCAGGCTCCTGCACCTCCGAGCGAACTCCTAGCTGCCGCCCACGCCTGAGGTTTGCGCTCTGCTGTGATTGCACCAGCCGGTACTCTCGCTGCCAGCAAGGTGCAGCCACAGTGCCAGTGCCATCTTGGTGGGGAGGCAGAACACAGGGCGATAGCTGTGTGACCCGGTCTGAAAAGGCTGGGGGGGGGGGGGGGTGCGCTTGTCACTCAGATCGGATGCCAGCAGCCCCCAGAGCACTTGCTGCCGGACAGGTTTCTGCCTGCACAGCTGTCAGATCCCAGCCAGTATTTTTTCCTCAAGCTCACTAGGGAGGGTGACGCGCTGCCGGAGCCAGGCGCATACTGTTCAGCTTTCAGAATCCTGGACGGAAACATCTTCTGCCCTTAGGTGACGTCTAGATCCATGTACCCACTCTGCTCAGTCCCAGCCACCTCCTTTCTCTCCCAAGCGGAACACATTCTGCAGGCAGGGCGCTATGCCTCGGTCCTCGATACCTGCCCTCCCCGCTAAGGTCACTGCACCTACCACGCTGTCCCCACACCAGGACCCACGTATGCAATCTGCCTGTACACACTCGTACACAGCCCCGCAGCCCCAGGCCGCAGCACACCCATCCACACGGTGGGAAGGACACTTCAGGACCCCAGCACTGAGCAGTGGGGCACCCAGCTTTGGTCACAGAGCTGTAGGCTCCAGGAAACCAGTGGTGTTACAAATAGCAGCACAGAAGTTTTCCCCTTTAGCCTTAGCTCCTCTGCAATACCCTCCTTTTTATTTCCCCTATGCTTGAAACCATGGAAACTTGGAAAATAATAGGGACACTTAATCACTCCAGGAAGCCACTCACCTTCTAGGACTTCACTAAATCAAAACACCCCAGACTCTGGGCTATCACAAGAAGCTTGGGCAACTGACTGCACAGTCCTATAGGTCAGCTTTCCCAGTGGAAGAACAGGGCAACCAGCAGGCTCTCCATGGAGTCCTCTCCAGAAAAGAGGCCTGGGCTCTATTTTCTTTGTTTTTTTTCTCTCTCCCTGCCTTTCCCTTTCTGTAGAGACAAGGTCTTGCTATATTACTCAGGCTAGCCTTGAACTCAAGGGACCACCCTGCCCCTGCCTCCTGAGTAGCTGGGACCACAGATGAGGGCCACCACACTCAGCTCCTTACTCCCTCTTCCTTCTGCTAAAGATCTCTAGGAAATGCCATTTGAAGAGCAAGACCTGCCAGGGCACGGTGGCCCACCTCTAAACCCAGCACTTGAGAGGCTGGGGCAAGAGGATCGTCAGGAGCTTGAGACCAGCTAAGACTAAAAGTGAGCTCAAGGCCAGCCTGAACTGCACAGCGAGATCCTGTCTTGAAAAAACCAAAATGAAAAGAGGTGCACAGAGACCTTCAGCAGATCTCTTCTCCAGAACCCTCTGAACTTGGCACCTGAGCATGACACTCAATGTGGCACAAGACAACCAAAGTCCAGGAAAAGTGAAGGAAAATGCTCTCCGTCTTCCTTAGCCTGACCCCAGCACCAGGCCCAGACCCCAAAGTTAAGTCTGACCTTTCTCCAATACCCTCTGGCTCAGCCCTCCAGAGACAAGACTGGGCCTTCAGCACAGATTCAATCCTGCCAGCTACCAGAGCCCCAAGGGGTTCGTCCTCCTGTCTCTGGACCTTAGCCCAACACTTCCCCATTCTCAAGGAGCAGCTCCACGGAGAGAAGAACTCAGAGACTAAGGTTTCCAGGCCCCGTCTTCCCATGCTGCTGATTCACTACCATCCCTTCTCCCTCAGTTTGCCCTTCAACAGAAGAAACGGAGTCACAGCCAGGCCAAGGGAGGCTTCACCCCAGGTGAAAGGCTATGGATCTTAATGAGCTCGTGGCTGCCACGCATTCCGTGCTCCCCAAAATAATGGCATAAGGTTAATCTCCGGGCTATTATTAGAAAAGCAAACAAGAGGTAGCTCCCTTCTCAGTCCAATCAATCCAGCTCCCTGACCTCTCTCCCTGGTGGGCCTTGTGCCACGGCCTATGCAGACCCTGAGTCAGGCCACATTCTTGGGAGCCTGCTGGAAGCCGGAAAGAAAACAAACGCAGAACCTGGGAGAAGCAGCCAAAGGGAAGGTCCCACACCCCACAGCCTTCTTATATAGATGCAGCGCTGGGGAAGGCAGAGAACGACAGCAGAACACTGTGAAAAGACCAGCCCTGGGTAGGACTTAAAGACCCTAAATACTCACCGCGTTCCTTCCCATTCTATCTGAATGACTCGCAATCATCCTATGAGCAGTGCCAAAGTGAGGTATTGGGGGACCTGGGATATAGCTCTGTGGCACAAGTGCCTGCCTGGCAAGTACAAGGTCATTAGTTTGAACACTGGTCCCACCAAAAAAAAAGCGAGGTATTAGTTAGCACTAACTTCCTGACCTGTACCTAATGCCAAAACAAACAGGGCAGCAGCAGACCATCCTCATCATCAACCCTGCCTGAGGCCAACAGGCTATGCAAAGCAGGTAGCACTTCACCCCTCTGCAATTGCACTTGTCTATAAAATAAAGACAGTAAGTACCCAGAAGGGTGTGTGAGGATTGTCTCAGTATCTGTAAAGCACTTAGGAAGCGCCAGTGGAGGGTAGCTATTCATTTTGAGTGGGCAAAGATGAATACCTAGTGGGCTGTGAGTGTGGCTCAGGGCTACAGCATGTGTCAGCGCTCGCACAAAGCCTTGGATTCAATCATTCCCAGCAAGGGAGAGAGAAATGAAGAATATTAGAAATGAAAACTCTGGCTGGGGACATAGCTCAGCAGTTTAAGCGTCCACCTGGCAAGTGCAAAGGTCCTGAGTTCAATCCCTAATACACACACACACAAAAAAAAAAAACCTCAGAAAACTGACAGGTTTTAGAGGTAAGATCTGCAACAGTTTGTGGTGCAAAACCCGCATGGAGTTTGTGACGATTTTCAGCGTGCCTGAATCTCCAATGTTTCCTTTGGAGATTGTATTACCCAGTACTAATGAACGTGAAGATCTGGAAAACCCCAAGGATGAGGAAAGGAGGAAATAGCATCTCTTATCTCAGTACAACTGAGAAGTCATGCAATGAGGTCTATAAATCACACCTAACCTTACTCAACAGCCTCCTGCTCCTCTAGTGGATTCCTTGCAGGCAAAGGGCTGGGAACGCTCACGGGGCACCGCAGGACGCTGGAGCTGTTGCTGCAGCTGGCCCTGGGCCATCCACAAGTGGCACTCCAGCATCTGGTAAAGTGCTTTTGTAAGAAACAGGCTGTTTTTATGCCAGAACTAATTCTTCCAAAAGTGGGAGAACTGGACTTAGAGGAGTCCAGGGTGTTTTTGAGGGGAAAGCATCAGGGATGAAGCTGCTTTGCTGGCCCTAGAAGCAGTCCCAGTGAGGCCCATCCTTGCCTCCTGTTTGGGCTGAGGGCTCCAAGGGCCAGGGTAGACCAAACTCCTGCTCCAGCTGGGCATCCTTGTGCACCTTCTCTAGGTCCTCGAAGAACACAACTTGAGGGACCAGACAACTGTCTCCAAGCACAGATGTACCTTTCTCGGAACATCATTCCTGTACTCAAATCAGAGACAAAGCCACACTAACCTCAGGTGAGATGCAAGTGCACTGTGCTATAGCACTGAAGACAGATCTGCAAGTGCACCCCTGACCCCCAGCCCCCACTAGCAGGCATCTGCCAGGACCAGGGAAACAAACTTGGGGCTCACACAGCCAGATGCACAGAGTAGAACCCGTCCCGTGGGCTTGCTGTGGGGTAAGGCACCCCTCACAGAGTCAGAGTTTCTTCCTTTTGTGAAGCAGGAAAGCTGCCACCCAACTGTGACCTCAGGCTGAGAGGCAGACAGCCTAGCTGGGAGGGAAGTCCTGTGGACACCTTTTCTTGCCTTTTCTGGAGACTCTGGACTTTGATGATTCCCTATCATTTGAAAAGAAACCCTGGAGCCGGGGAAATAGCTCAGGGGCACAAGTGCCTGCCTGGCAAGTGCAAGGTCCTGAGTTCAATCCCCGGTTCCACCAAAAAAAAAAAAAAGAAACCCAACTACAAATTTCAAGGGACTCGGAACTGAACAAGAAACACAAAGGGATAAAGTAAAATTTGCCAGTGTGTTTCTTGAAGGAAACTAGTAAGCTCTTTGGAAGTCAAACCTCTCCGTGGTCACCTTATTCAAACAGAAAGAAGCAAGCTGAAAAACTGCCTCCTATCCGGGATCTGGTTTTTCCTAGGGAACCAACAGGAAGAGTGTAGGCAATTGGGCAGACCCAGTGCCAGGAAGAACTTCAACCCAGGAGTGAACATTTCTCCATCTACCTGCCCCTGAGGACAGGCAAGGTTCTCAATTTGATCCCTGGATCTTGGGCAAGGTACACAAGAAGTTGGGCAGGAGAAGTGGCATCTGAGGAAGGCCATGAGGATAGACCACTCCCCTTTCTCCTTATAGGGACAGTAGCCACAGCGGGCTGGAGGGGACCCCCACCAGTGGGCATCACACTTTCTTTAAGAAGCTCTAGGGCATGGATGCCAACACGATTTTGTTGAGGGCAACTGTAGGCAAGAAGGCCCCCAGTTGGCGGGCAGCTTAAGAGTCCCTGTGTTCTGCCTGTCTCATTACACAGGATGCCTGGACTTGGGAACACGCACTGTCAGCTCTCTGTCCCCAACAGACACATCCACTTCCCTAAAGGCCTCCTGTGAATCGCATCCTTTAGACTCCACACAACTGGTAACCCACGTCTCAGCCTCTGCAGCAAGCTGTAGGTTCAAATTAGAAGCTGCTGCAGAAGTCATTTCCCTGATGACTTGAGTCCTCACGGCCTCCCTAGTAAGGAAACCCGAAATCCACCGATTTGGCCCAACACCCGTTGGTGCCTAAAGACTAAAGACGCACCCAAAGCACTAACCTGCCTCCAAATTTCCCCCAGCAAAAGGAGGAAACTGCCGGGTGTTGGAGTTCAGAGGCAGGTGACAGGTCTCATCCTCAGCAGCTCTTCCGGTACTTGGTCGAGCCTCCCAAGCTGGCGAGGGGCACTGGGTCTCCTGAGGCCGGGGCGCAGAGGGCGGAGGAGAAGGAGGTCCTACCTGGGGGAGGTGGCACGGTCCCCACACCCTGCCTGCTGTCCGGGGGAGGCGGGGAGGAGCCTCTCCCCAGCTGGAGTCGTCTCCTCCCCCTCGGGCAAGCACCTCTGCCCCGCCAGCTGGGTCTGTCTCGGGCGGAGGGCGCCTTCGGTCTGCAGAAGTCCCAGGCAGAGGGGCCGGGCCGCGGTCCACCGTCCGGGCCCGGGTGAGTGGATGGAGGCGTCCGGCCGGGCGCGGGGCAGCTGCAGCCCGCGGCTCCCCGCCCCTAGCGCGCCCCGGGCTCCCGCGCGTCAGGACTCCCCGCTCGGCGAGGGCGGGGGCCGGGATGTGCGCCCCGCGGGCAGGACCCCTCCACGCCGACTGCGAGGTCAAGTGCCTGCAGCGCGCGGCTGGAGGGCGGCGGCTTCCTCAAGGAAAGAGCAGCTCTCCACACTTCTGGGATCCCCTCGCGAGCCAGGACGGGGTCCCGTCGCCTCCGGGAAGAACGGGCGCGTCCCCTGAGCCCCGGCAGGCTCCTGCGGCCCGCTCCCGCCTCCGCCCCGCGCCCAGGGCGGGGTTCTCGGCTCCCCGCGCGCCCTGCGCGGGCCTGGGCGGCGGGGTCCAGAGGCCGCGCAGATAGATGCCTCGCGTCCGGGTCCCGCGGTTGCAGCGCCTCCCCGAGCCCGTCCGTGCGGCCGCCGCGCCCTGCGCCTGGGATCCCCCACTGCCGCCGCTCGGGCTCAGCGGGTCCCGTTCCCGGAGCCGGAGGCTGACGCGCGGCGGGTCGGCGCTCGGCTGGGTCGGGCCGGCTCGGCTCTGCTGCAGGCCCCGGCTCCGCCCCGATCCGCGCCCGCCCCGCCCCGCCCGTCTCCCCGCGCGGGTTAAGGAGGCGCAGCGGCCGCCAAGAGCCAAGCCGGGGAGAGCGGCGGGGCCCCGGAGGCGTGGCGCGGCGCGTTCCGCGGCTGTCAGCCCCTCGCGCCGCGCGCAGCCCCGCGCTTCCTCAGAAGCGGCGAGGCTGGGCTTCTCCTCTCCCGGGAAGTTCACGAAGGCCCTGGGCACCGGGGCGAAGTCGAAAGGGTCCCCGCAGCGCCCTGGTCTCTGGAAAGGCTCCCGAGCGGGCCGGAAGGTCTGATCGGCCCGCTCCCGCGGTTCTGCAGCCCGAGCGAGGCCCTGCGCCGGCAGAGTGGAGACGAGGATGCGCAGCGGCCTCCCCTGCAGGCCTGGCAGTCAGGAGTGAGATAAGTTGTAAGAAAAACGACTTTTTTAGCATGCGGTGGACAAGTGGACAAAATACGCCCGCTGTTCAGTTCACTTGGAAATCCTGAGGGCCCTGTCGAGAAGGCCAGCGCGAGACGTTCTCCACACGGCCCCTGTGGCGCAGGGCTCTGCTGCTGATGCCTCGATTTAACCCTCTGCTAAGCCTTTCTCAATCACTCACTCCTATACGATAACTTGAAGGCCAAAAAGGGTATTTTCATGTAATATTTTAATTACTCAAACAGCAACATTAAGCTGGGTATGGTGACACTCATCTGTAATCCCAGCACTGGAGAGGCTGAAACAGGAGGATCACTGAGTTTGAGGCCAGCCTGAACTGCATAGCAAGACCCTGTCTCAAAAATAAAGGGGGGGGGCCAAGGAAATAGCTCCGTGCCACAAGTGCCTGACTGGCAAGTGCCAGGTCGTGAGTTTGAACCCCGGTTCCACAAAAAAGAAAAGAAAAAACTCAGGGCCAGTGAGATGGCGTCTGCTTAGGAAAGTTTTAGGCAACTGCAGGGTCCGTGAGTCGATCCCCGACACCACACGCTGCGCCAAGCCCCACACCCCAGGGCAGGCTGAGCCGGCTACAGCATAAATAAACAAGATTTAAAAAGAAAGAGGCAGAAAGATCTCAAGTTAGAGCCCAATTTACAGAGAATTTGTCTCAAAAATTGAATTAAATTAAATTGAAAAGGCAGACTGAGGCCAGGAGGATCGATGTGAGCTTGAGACCAGCCTGGGCTACAAAAGTGAGCTAAAGACCAGCCTGAACTGCATAGCAAGACCCTGTCTCAAAAAGACCAAAAAGGAATAAAAAGGGAAGGGGATGTAGCTCAGTGCAAAACCCTAGGTTCAATCCCTAGTACCTTTAAAAATAACTTCCCTATAGTTTGTGTTTCTTTTATATAGCTTTTTAGTTTTGTTGTTATTTGAGATCTTTTGATGCAAGATTTCGCTATATAGGGGCTGAGGAAATAGTTCAGTAGAATAAGCACTTGCCTTGCAAGCTAAGGGCCTGAGTTCAATCCCCGGTCCAAAAAAAAAAAGATTTTGCTACATAGTCCAGGCTTGCCTCCCACTCCGAGTGATCCTTCTGCTTCAGCACTCCAAGAGCCCGGACTGCACGACTGTAGGCAAGTGTTACCATGCTCGGCTATATAACTTTATTTTAAGTTTTCTACGTTAATTTTATATACTCTGCCCGATCTGATAAATTCTCTTAAAAAAAAAAAAAAAAAATTGAACTGGAACTAAGGCTCTTGGGACCAGAGACAGAAGCCAGCGGGAGGTGAGGCTGGGCGCGGAAGGCCCGCAAGCCGCTGTTCTACCTTAAGAAGCCTCGGCCTCTCCGGGTTCAGGAGGCTGAGGCTCCTCCCACCCCCGTGTCAGCTTGAGCTGGGAACTTAGAGAAGGGAAAGACGCGCTCAATGGAAAGATCCGCGCGAGCACAGAGCATCGCCGGCCCTGCTCTACGACTGGGGCGGCGGCATGCGGGGTGCCGGCCTTGCGCGTGGGTTCTTTCCCTAGAGAACTTCAGGGATGGGAAGTTGTGCCCCTGAAACACTGGCGGGGTGAAATATGAGCCTTTGGCCCCATCTTGGGCTGGTGTCGAGGTTGGGCAGAAATGGACCCGCTGTATATTCGGTGTTGGGTGCAGCAAAGGCTAGGAGAAAATTGCAACTTCACCGATTTCTGATGCACCTCTTCCAAGCTAGTCAGAGAGGCAAGTTTTCCACTCTCCTCCCATTCCCCCACATTGGGTGTGCTCGAGGTGGGTTGGGCCCAGCGTTGCTCACTGATTGGTTGCACAGGCAATCTATCACGAGATGACGCCCGCTAGGGTGGCCATTTAGGAGGAAGTGAGGATTATTTTGGTAATGTCTACCCCAGCTGATGATTGGCTAAGATTGGTAGTGACGTAAAGCCAGGCCTGGGGCCGCGGGGGGCGGGGGGGCGGGGAGCTAGGCGGACTCTGATATTATAGGGAAGGACACTAGTGATCGAAACCCGGAAGTGAGTGTAGAAGGTACTCAAGGAGCAGGAGGGAAATCCGCGGCACCTTCGTAGCCCGCACTCCAGCTCATTTCCTGCGAGAGATCGATGGTTTCCTGTTTACTCCACGAGGTCGGCGTGGGCCCTGGTCCTCGGGGATAAACACACACTCGGGAGGCGAGGCCAGCCTGGTACATCGTGAGTTCAGCGCCAGCCTGAACTATACAGTAATATTCTGTAAAAAAGAAAACAAGAACTTTACGGGAATATACACACTTCGACCCAAGACCCTTGGCCCCAGACTTCCAAATTTCTAATGGCAACTTGGGTAATACGTGAGATGCAAGAAAGGAAAGACATGAGTTCATTCCTCTCTAGAGAAGGATGAAGGGCCATGGAGATAGCTTGGCAATCTAAGCACCTGGCTGGCAAGTGCAAGGATCCCGGTTTAATCCCAGGTACTCCGTGTCAGGCCGGCTGAGCTGCATAATGAAATTGTGCCAAATACATCAATAATTTTTTTAAAGATTAAAAATTCTTTAAAAAAAAAAGATGAAAAACCGAGGCTCTAATATTAAAAAGCTGAGTTGATAGCAGGTCGTGGTCTCCAAGCGCTTAGCTTGCTAAAGAAACCATACACATAATAATTGGAGAGGGCTGAGGAAATGGCTCTGTGGCACGAGTGCCTTCCTGGCAACTTCAAGGTGGTGAGTTCGAACCCCAGTCCCACAAAAAAAAAAAAAAAAAGGATGGGATCAAAAGAAGCCCCTGAGGGGCCAGCGAGATGGTTCAGTACCTGCTTAGGAAAGCTAAGGCAACTGCAGGGACTGCGGTTTGATCCCCTGCACAACATGCTGCGCCAGCCCCACCACCAGGGCAGGCTGAGCTGGCCATAAAATAAATAAACAAGCAAACAAATAAATAAATAAATTATTTTTAAAAAAAAGAAGAAGAAAGAAAGAAGCCCCTGAAAACCTTTCCATCTCTGTACTGACTTTGGGCCAGCAAAATAGCTCAGTGGTCTAAAGCACCTGCTTAGGCAACCGCAGGGATGGTGGTTCCATCCCCAGGACTACATGCTGCGCCAGCGCCACCCCCAGGGCAGGCTGAGCCGGCCATAACATAAATAAAGTAATAAAGTTTATTTTTTAAAAAAAGATCCAAGTTTTTAGAACCAGTGCCAAAAAGTGTGGGATATGTGGCAGGTGGTCAGCTGCTGAACTGCACCATGCCAGACCTTTGTAAAGTATGCCCAACAACCACCAGGGACAATTTAAGGAGATCTGCTTCAAAAGTATAAATAAATAACAAACAAATGGGCTTAGTCCTCAGAGCAGGGGTCAGAGCAATTTTGTTGTTTTTTTTTTTTAATTATGCTTTCATTTTTTTTAATAAACTTTATTTATTTATGTTATGGCCAGCTCAACCTGCTCTGGGGGGTGGGGCTGGCACAGCATGTGGTGCTGGGGATTGAACCAGGTCCCTGCAGTTGCCTGATCAGGCAGGTTAGACCACTGAGCTATTTCACCAGCTCCAGTCATAGCAATTTTGGACAACTCCTAAAGATGCCAGACTTTTAGAATACATTTAGGTTATATTTGGTGACTATGGGTTTGAGGTCCATACCTGTAAATGCAGGAAGGTAGGAGAGTGAGACAGGAGAACTGCGAGTTTGTGCCTAATCTTAAGTGATTTCATGAGACTGTCACAAATACAAACCAACAAAAGAGGCAAAGGGCCTGAGTTTAATACCAGTATACACACACACACACACACACACACACACACACACACACAAGAGTAGCTACAAATTCAAAAGTGAGGGGCCGGCAAGATGGTTCAGTGGTCTAAAGCGCCTGCTTAGAAGGGCTCAGGCAACTGCGGGGACTGCAGTTCGATCCCCGGCACCACATGCTACGCCAACGCCACCACCAGGGCAGGCTGAGCCAGCCACAAAATGAATAAATAAAGAAACAAACACAAGCAAACAAATAAATAAATAAATAAATAAATAAAATTTAAAAAAAACAAAACAAAACAAAAGTGAACCTGTTTCCCAGACCAGCTTCTCACTTGGGAAAATACTGTCATTTCTCTAATACCCAGAGGCCTTAAAGGAAAAGAGAGGCAAGATTAGTGAAGAGAAGACCTGGGGCTGGTGTATAGCTTAGCAGGCACGAGTATCTGCGTAGTAAATACAATGTCTTGAGTTCGATTCCCAGTGTCAAAAAAAGAGAAGACCTGTAAGTCCAGAGAGTCTGTTTTACCTACAGTCTGAGTTTATGTGTATACTTTCTTAGTCCAGTTTATGTTATAATTAGATTTTAGCAATACCATGTCTATAAATGTTGTGTGTTGAGCTTGGAGAGACGGTTCAAAAATGGCTCCTTTGTGTTGTAAGGACCCCTCCTCCAGCGCTGGAATGGTTATTGGTCAAGATTCTGTCAAAGGTATTTTCTACTTACCCAATGGGATTCTACCTTTCGTTGTTTTCTAGGATCTTCTAGACCAGAGGATGTACAAGAGTACAGGCCACAGTGCTCACCCCCTGTTGTCATTTCAGTAATTGAGAAGAACAGGAGCCGGAGATTTGGTATTTGCAATAAGAACGATGCCTTGGACAAATGCTTCCTAGTCTATAATACCCAAGGACACGTTGCTTATACCAAGAGGGAAGAGATGTCAACATTCTCCAGAATTTTAAGATGTTTTTAAGAAAGAGTGCATTCTATTGATAGTAATATTAAATAGCCATGCAGAAATTATTGCAGGTCAATAATTCATACCCTTATAGCACTTCCCTTGGATTATACTAAATCAGCCAAAGCAGAAAGCATTGCGCTGCTGAGGGCGCTGATAATCTAGAAGTCAGTACCAATTCTAAAGAAGAAATGGGACTCGGGAGACAGCTTAGTGTCTAAGGTCCTGCCTGACAAGGGCAAGGACCCAGGTTTGATCTGCCATACCCCAGCATGCCATGCCAGCCACCAAGACTGGGTGCAGTGGTACACACCTGTAATCCCAGCACTGAGGACGCTGACACAGGAGGGTCACTACAAGTCTGAGCAGCGTAGCAAGACACTGTACCAAATACATAATTTTTTAAAATAATAAATATATAAAAGAAAGAAAAAAGACTTCTGTTGCTTTTGATATTGTTGAAGGGAATTGTTTGTTTTTGTTTTGTGCTTACAATGCTCACTGAGACATCCTAGTGACCATGGTTAGTTCCAGAAAAAAAGAAATCACCTTGCGTAGCAAAGGCTGTTGCTGGGCGTGGTGGTGCCCGCCTGTGCTCTCAGCACTCAGGAGGCTGAAGCAGGAGCATTACTGTGCATTAGAGTTCAGTGGCAGCCTGGGAAACAAAGCAAGTTTAAAGCCAGCCGAAATCTGAATCTCATAGCAAGACCCTGACTCCAAACACAAGCATAACAAAGAAACGGGCCGGGGAGATAGCTCAGTAGAATAAGTGCTTGCTTGACAAGCGCAGGGCCTGAGTTCAATTCCCAGTTCCGCAAAAAAAAAAAACTCAGAATTTAAGAGTTAAATAAATATAATATCAAAAATTATATTATGTAGTCCTGTACTTCCTGCTGGCCACTCCTCCATCATGACCAGGACACTGAGGGTCCTTGGGAGGGAAGGAACACAACTCAGAGGCCACAGCTGCGACTTTGCTACTGAAACTTCATTTACTGCTAATTAAAACTAGTGTAACACATGAATATTTAAACTTTATTTATATTACGGCCAGCTCAGCCTGCCCGAGGGGCAGCATTGGCACAGCATGTGGTTCTGGGGATCAAACTGCGGTCCCTGCAGTTGCTTAAGCTTGCCTAAGCAGGCGCGTTAGACCACTGAGCTATCTCTCCAGCCCTACATGAATATTTAAGAAGGAAAAAATAGATGGCCAGGCCTGGTGACATACACCTGCAATTGCAGCACTTGGGAGGCTAAGGCTGGAGCATCGCTGAGAGTTCAAGACCAGCCCAGACTACAAAATGAGCTCAAAGCTAGCCTGAACTGCATAACAAGACCCTGTTCCCAAAACAGACAAAACTGTATTATTAATTAAACAGACAGATAAGGGACTGGGGACATAGCTCCATTACACAAGTGCCTACCTGGCAAGTGCAAGGTCGTGAGTTTGAACCCCAGTCCAGTAAAAAAAGAAAAACAACAGACAGGCTTGGTGGTACGTGACTGTGGTCCCAGCACTCGGGAAGCTGAGACAGGAGGATCACTGACCATACAATAAAAAAATTATTAGTTAAAAATTAAGAAAGCTTCAGGGGCGAGGGGTTCAATCCCTGGGCCTGCTGTGCCAGCCAGCCCCGAGGACCACTGAGATGGCAATTGAGACGGGGCATGGTGGTTCGCACCAGTAATACCAGCTCTTGGGAGCTGTAAACAGGCAGATCACTATGAGTCCAATCTAGTAATGAGACCCTGAGCACTATAGACCCTTCCCTAAAATACCAAAGCAAAAAAGAAAGAAAGAAAGCTTGCTCCCATGGGCGTACACACTGATAATTCCAGCACTGTGAGGGCTGAAGCAGAATATCCAGGTTGGAGCCCCGCCTGGGAAATTTAGTGACTTAGTGAGGCCTTGTCAAAATAAAAATGTAGCTCAGTGTGAAGGTCCTGAGTTCAAGCCTCATCCTGGCCTAAAACAGACATTAGTTTCATGGATTTCTCTGTTGCCTTACAATTTCAGAGGTCTGTTGCTTAACCTTTCAGTCCATGTTGTTCTTATGGACTACTATAATAAACTTTAGCCTGGACTGCAGCCTCTAGTCTGTAGCTATGCAAGTTGGTTCCATTCACTGACCCAGATGTTTCTCCCCTGTGCTGAGGATGGAAACCAAAGCCCACGCTAGGCAATCCCTCCATCACTGAGCTGAAGTCCTGGCTGCCAGATTTAACAAGTGTTGTAACTTAGGTTGGCATTCTTCTTGTTGTGGTTTCATTTGTTTTGTTTTATTATGGAATGGGGCCTGAAGGCAGGACTTTCACACTGAGCTGCGTCCCAGGTCATCCATCCATTCATCCATCCATCCATTCATTGAGACAGGATTTATTGTGTATTTCAGGCTGGGCTTGAACTCACTGTGTATCCCAGGCTAGCCTCAAATCTGCGTTGATCCTTCTGCCTCACCCTCCTGAGGGCAGAGATTACAGGTGTGCACAGCACCCCAGCACTATGGTGGAAAGATCCCACCTCCGGGAAGACTGAGACAGGTGACCCCTTGTCTTACGCGCAGGAGTCCTGGCAGAATGTTAGATCCTCCTCATTCTGAAACTCTGTTTGTTTTGTTGTTATGGCTAGCTTGCTTTTTAGATCTTTGTTTGTTTAGGTGTTTTTTTTCTTTTCTTTTCTTTCCTTTTTTTCATTTTTTGGTACCAAGGATCAAACTCAGGACCTTGAGCTTGCCACACAGCACGCAGGCGCTTATGCCGCTGAGCTATATCTCCCTCGCTCAAGCTGGCCTTGAACACCCTAAGTGGCCCAGGCTAGCCTCCAATCCTTGGGATCGTGCTTCAGCCTCCCAAGTGCTGGGATTACAGGTCTGCACCACCATGCTCTACTATCTACCTTTAATTAAATTGAGCTGAGACCTTGTGCTTGCTGGGCAGGCACTTAGGCCTCTGGGCTAACCTCCCAGCCCTTGTTTAATTAAATTTAGGTCTTGAGGGATGGTGTCACTTCCGCCCGACAGCCGCACATCCTCGTCGTGAGCTGCTGCTGCCGCGGCTCTCCACGTCCCTTCCCATCCAGTCAGCAGGGTGTCACTGGTGTAGCCCTTGGTTTTAGCTTCAGGTTCCCTGGCGACGCCCTTGGAGCACACCTTGCACTGACTGTCGTCCCAGGATATTCTTTTTTCTTCTCATCACTACGGTGCAGATAACTTTTTAAACTGCCTAACAGCTGACTGTAAGGCCAAATTCACCAACTGACTAAAGGATGACTGCAGCCTCCAGCGGGGACCCCGTGGGCTTGGGAGTGGGCGGGGCCGCCCCGCGGGTGGTGCCCGGCGCGTTCCTCCTCCAGACCACGCGGCAAGCAGGCGGAACAGGGCCTTAACGGCCCCTGCTGGGAGCGGCTGAAGCCCCAGACCCTAACGGTTGGTCCCACCGGTCGGTGGCAGGGGGTCCCCACTGCTCCGTGGGGCTCGCTCCACCCACGGGAGGGACACAGGAGCCCCACAGCTGCAGCAGACGAGGTGCGTGGCCCGAGTGCAGGTTTGGGGGACCGAGTCCAGCCGTGTAGCCCAGGCTGGCCTGAAACTCGCAGTGATCCTCAGCTTTGGACTCCCTTTGTGCTGTGAGCTCTCTGAGTGACACATCTGACACTCTTAGCCTTTGGCAGGTCACAATAGGCCAGAGGAGAGCGGCCTCGACCTGGAGGTTGGGAGAGTTGCTCGGGGGTCATCGTCTCCACACCAAACCTGAAGTCAGGCTGCTGAGCAGGCACAGTAGGCTTGGCTGTGTCAAGTGTGGCCAAATGGGCCACACGAAATCACAGATTCAGCCGGAAGTGGTGGTGGCGGCGCAGGCCTGTGATCCCAGCACTCAGAAGGCTGAGGCAGGAGGATCCTTGTGAGTTTAAGGCCAGCCTGGGCTACACAGTGAGAAGAAGGGCTGGGGTACAGCTCAGTGGCAAAGCACCTACTTAGCAAACACAAGGTCCTGAGTTCCAGTCCCAC
>PVKN010003900.1:0-35391 GCA_004027915.1 Capromys pilorides | reverse complement strand
GTAAATGCCATGAATCCCATGACACCTAACCCTGGGGACAGCACAGAGGGGGTAGAGGCCGGGACCCCAAGGCCCAGGTCACTTAGCTGTGGGCTTTGGATCAGTGTGGCTGGCCAGCAGCATGTTTTCCAAGGTCAGCTCAAAGGGCCTTCCCTCCCCTCTGGGGCAGCATCATGGATGAGACAGAGCCATCACAGACAGAGGTGACAGTCCTGGTCTGAGGATGACATTCCAGGTCCCTGGTAGAAGCTCAAGTGACCTGTGGCTGATGGCACAAAAGTCAGGACCCCAGATGTTATGGTTTGTATCTAGATGACCCCCCCAAAGCCTTATGCATTTTTAGATGGGGCTTTGTTCAAGGTAGCAGAATCTGGAGTTTATGATTGATTCGTGGTGCAATGCAGGATTGAGGCTGGGTGACTTCTGGAGCAGCCCACTGATCGTTGGCACTGCCTGGTCAATCCCAGAAGTGTGGATAAGATGACAGGGGCAGGAAAAGGCTTGTTCTTTTCCCTCACCATGAGTGCCCCCCCCTTTGCTTGCTTGCTCTTGCTGCTTTCGCTGTCTTCTGCCACCATGGTCTGTTGCCCCTCTGCCATGTGTCACCCTGCTTTGGAGGCAGCCAATGCAGACTGATACCTTTACAAGCTGTGAGCTAAGTAAACCTTTTCCTCTTTAACTTCAAGTGTCAGATACCTTGTTTCAGCAATAAGAGAAAAGTAACTAGCACACCAGCTCTGCCTGGGAGCACCCTCACCTCATCTGAGCCTCATGGGTTCCCACAGGGACACACTCTAGAGGGCCACCTGTCCCTATCTTACAGGTTCCTGAGGCTCAGAGATGTCAAGTGATTTGCTCAGAGTCACACAGCAACTTCCAGGACAGTATCTGTCTGTGCATCTTTTGCCTACATCCTCAGAAAAGGTGACCAGAGAGGTTGAGGCTGGCAGGTGGGGGCTAACACAGGGGTGCAAGACACCGACCTTCCCCGAGATGGTCTTAATCTGTTTGGAGCTCAGTGGCTCGAAGTCCACACCGATGTAGCCCTCCATGGCCGCCAGCAGGCTTTTCCGCAGGCAGCGGGAAGAGTTGGCCTCGGTGCGCACCTGCTCCCACCAGGAGGGTTCGTACCAGCCAGGAATGATCCACTGGTATTTGCTGCCGAACATATTCTCCTCAAAGGCCTGCAAGAGAGAAGGGTGTGGTGAGCACTGAACTCGGGCTCGGCGTGCACTGTCCCACGGGGCCAGGTGTCTACAAGCTGTCTTCTCCTTCCGTTGTTGCTATTTTGTTATACAGGTTGTTCATAAACTACCCCAGGTCCCGGAGCGGGGACCCAGAGGAGACTAAAGGAATGAAACTCAGTGTATGTAAATAAGCCGTACACTCACCAGGAGCATCCTGGAGGCCCAAGAGAGAAGGACAATAAGATCATCAACGCAGCTTTCACTGCAAATAAGGATAACATGTAACACCAGATGCCTGCCAGAGGTGCTCACGTCCAGTGGTGACCAGAGCACTTTAGGCGGATGGAGATGCCAGTGCCCCACGAAGGGCTGGACTTGGTTTAGCCCAGAGCAGAGAAGCCCTCAGTGCCTCCCTAGAGACTCCTTGTCTGTCGAAGGACACAGTGGGGACAATTCATGTCCCACTAGGGCATCTCTTGGCATAGGGCAAGGCCAGTGTGAGAGGCCAGAGGGCACAGTGGGGAGTGGAGCAGGTGCTGTGTGTGGTCCCAGTGGCTCTGGCCTCTCACTTTGGCTGCAGAGCTGGAGCTCTGCCTGCTTCTTCATGTTACAGAAAAGCTACTGGGGTGCCTAAGATCATCCCATGTCCCAGGAGATGTCTGCTCAAACTCCCTTTTGCCTAAGAAAGGGCCCCTACGGCACGGAGCCTCCTCCCTGAGGGTGGGTTAGAAGGTTTGAGCCTTCGCTTAAGCTCACAGGGCAGTAAAAGAGCCCTTCAACTCTCTCAAGCCAGTGACCACACTACCTGTTCTCTAGGTTTCTCTCACAATAGGGGACCACTGCCTCCCTCACTTTAAACACTGTAGTTCTCATAATGTAACCTCAGATTATAACCCTTTTTCCAGTGACTACATTATAACGTTACTCCCATCAAAACTGTGAACATAGACTTCTCATATTTCAATTACTTTAATAAATTTTCCATTGAGCAAAAGACAAGAAAGAGCTCGGATACTTAGAGAGTTTGCTCCTGGGCTGCCTATTAATGAGTAGTAGTTAGTCCACAGAAACTCTTGTTTAAAAGAGCAGATAATGCCTGACCATGAGTGGGGATGGGCTGTTGGGACAGAAGGAAAATCCCAGTGACACTGGGCCATCGGACCAACAGCAGCTCCCACCTGTGCTCCCGGGGCCCTGCATGTCCCGAGCCTCTACGCAGGCGTGGCTTTGTATGCCTCATTTCATTCTCGCAAACTGCAACGAGCTGCGTGCTATATGTCTGCCTTCCACAGGAAGAACTTGGGCCCAGGCACTGAGGAATTTGCCCGAACCCAGCTAGTAAGTCATAGGAATGAGTCGAGACTCATGGCTGGAGCCCCTTCTGTAACTGGAAAGCAAAACCTACGTGGGCTGTTTTCTCAGTCCCGGAGCTTCCAGGAGGGAAGCCACGCAAGGGCAGGCAGGTGCAGAGCGACGGCACCGAAGCCTCTGCTCAGAAGCAAAAGCAGGTTTCTGTGCCTCACTGAGGACCAGGACCGCGTGGGGCGAATGTAGGAAGCTGGCCCTGCCACTGCGGCTGCTCCCTTCGTGCCCGCCCCCACACGCTTCAGACCGCGGGCCCTGAGCCCTCGCGAACGGCCACACACGGGTCAATGTCAGTGAGCTGACACTTTTGCTAGCATAACTTCTGACCTTCTGAGAAGAAAAAACAGAAAACAACAAAGAAGCCAGCCGGTGCTCCATCACCTGCCAGCTGGGTCCCCGTCACACAGTCCCTGGGCCTGCTTTCCTGGGCTGGTTTGAGTTAAATGAGTCGGCAGCAGTTGTGCCTGCACTGCTGCGTTCAGGGATGTTCCAGTTGCTCCTCCTGCTCCGTCCTCCTCTCGAGGGCCTACGGTTCCACTCACATCACCATCTCAGGCTACGCACAGAGTGCTGCGGGGCTAGGAGAAGGCCCCACGTGCCAACCATCCCCAGCATCTGTTCCCACACAGCTTCAGATCTACCACTCAGCCTTCTTTGTTCCTCTCTATCTGCAGGTCCAGGCTGTCCCTTCTCACCATCCTGAAGTCCCTCTCCTCACTCTCACTCTGCTGCTCTAGATCCGTGGTGGGCCAGGGAAGCAGGGCATCCCTGTTGAGCAAAAGCTCACAGGTGCTGGATAGATGGTGACAGGCTCCTGGGTTCGGGGGAAATGGGACTTGACTGAGCCTCCATCCGGGAACCCCTGGGCTGGAAGAGCTAGAATTACTATGCTAGGGGCTCTGTGCTGAGGGGCCAGGCTGGCTCCTCTGCTGGCCAGCGGCTCCTGGAGGCAGTACTGTCCCAGACTTTCCATGCTCGGCTGGCTGCCTGATACGTAGAAGGGCTCAAGACATCACTGCATGCAGAGCCAGTGAAGGTGCCAGGCTCCCCGCTTCTCTGGTCACCCGTTTTTCATTTTCTCCACTGGAGGCAGACAGATGTATCTGACCCAAGGCCACAAGATGGGCCCCTCCTACAGACGGGCATCCTGCATTCATAGTCTTCAGACCCATCAGCCACTCTGGTTCTCATGCGCTCCAAGCATGATGGGGATATTTAAAACAAAATCCACTTTCATCTTTTCATTTGGTTTCCTTTTGCTTCTTCCCTTCTCACGTAAGAGGAAGGTTCCCAGCAAGAGGAGTGACGACTCTGCATCGGCAGAGGAGCTCAAAGCTGGGCGAAGACTCCCCACCCCTTTGGTGGCTTCACTTAAAAATCACAACCCCATGAGGCCAACAGGCAGAGATCACTGTGTCCATCTCAGCTCAGGCAGCTGGGAGCAGAGATGCAAAGTGACCTGCCTAAGGACACACAGCTGGTAGCACTGAAACTGGAATGTAGCTCAGAGTATAGGCAAATTGAGACCAGACCAACTGTGTGCCAGAGCCAGTATGAACACTTTGGCACAGGGCTATAAATAGCCTGGCATGCATTTGTGTCTGCCCTCCCACTGGGTGGCAGCTCCAATCTCAAGAACACAGTAACATGCTGCATTTAGACAGCAAAGCCACGGTTTCCATGTGGCCTGCGACAAGAACAGAAAAGCAACAAGGACAGAAAAGCACTGATGGAGTGTCTGTCCTGAGCAGCCCCTCCCTCTGCCACTGCCAGCGCTGGCCCAGGTGCAGACTGAGCGGACTCCTGCCCCTCAGGGCCTCTGTCCTAACAGAGATGCACTGTGTGTTCTTGGGAGCAAGTCCCAGCTGAGGGTCCTACATCAGGACTTGGCTCTTGATGAAGGACTGGCGAAGACTCTGATAGAAGCCTGGCCTCACAGCGCCCACTTCTACAAAGACAGGATAGGATGTGGGATGGGTAGGAGGTGGGATGGGGTCCCACATGGTATGGAAGGCAGCCAGCTAATTCTAGTGCCACAAAAGCCACTAGAAGCCACTTTAACACATGGCCCAAGGTGAACTCACAGCCACTCAGGCCATTGGTTTGGCCTGAATCAGAATGTGAGGTCTGTAGACACTTTTGTAAATAGGAGATGCCCCTGCCTTTTCCTGGGGTGGCATCTTCATGGATCCCTCATTAATTGATTTTTCCCAGGCTTATTTGTCTTCCCCAGTTGACTAACACTAGCTGCTATCAGACACTGGCTCTTTCCAAGTCTTGGGGATGCAGAGGGAGAAAATTTAGTTTCTTCTTCAAAATGTTCTCCAAATTCTGTTTTCATTTTCCTCTATAAAATGGGCCACTTTTAAGGTTTTAAGGATTTGGGAGTAAAATCCTTAAATCTGAGTTTTCTGTGTATGTTCAGCTGTTCTTATGTTCTTCCTCAGCATAAAATTTGGAAGGACTTCACACTATTCTTACTGAGTCACCAAAGCCATCAGTACCATCACCATCCCATGCCACCTTCACACACTTGAGACACTAAAAGAGGCTGACATCTGCCACAGGCTTGTGTGCTCGGGCTCCAGATCAGGGTGTCTGGGCACTCAGCTTCCTCATGGGTCTGGAGGGTTGGGGCATTACCGTGCCTGCTGACAGGCAAGGCGGAGAGGGTATATGCTGCGTCAGCCCAGTGCTGTGAGGCACAGCAGAGACGCAGCCTGGCTGAGCTGACTCCTGAGCGCTGAGGCCACCCAGAGCCTCCAGAAACTTCAGCGTGGCCATGACTGTTCTGGTCCCTTTCAGCCCCTTCATCTCTCTTGGAGGGAGAAGCCAGGGGCAAGGTGGGATACCTGAGGCTGTCTCGAGCAAGAGCAGAGGTACCCTCCACCCTAGTGTGCAGCTGAAGTCTGAGGTCACCTTGGACCCCTGGCAGCTATACTTACCTGGTGACCTTAGTCAAAGGGCTGTGATAAAATGATGATTAACTGACAGCCCATACCCCAGCTCTGCCACTGCCACCTTGAAGGCAGGAAGCTCAACTTGTTCTAAAATAACTTAAATTAGAATCATTAGCTTTTATTTTCTTGGATTTAATCAAACATTCCAGCCTATTCTGGTTTCTCATACCTTGGCTCAGCCATCTGATATAGTTCATGACTTCTACAGTTTCTATAAGGTAGCTGTCGTGGATGAACTAATGGCCAACTTGTAACACACAGCTGAAATAAATCAGCATGGTTCTGGGGGTGGACCATTGCTAACAGCATCAAAAGAGAACTGGAGGGGAAGATGTTGTGCTATTAATTCTCCTGGAGAAGTGTGTTGTGCTGGTTTTCCTGATAGGAGCTTGGCTGTTTTTATCATGGGAGCAGCTCAGGACCATGCTATTGCTGAGGATGGCTTTGGTTGTGTTTAAGGAAGCTCTGGTCCTTACACTGACTGTCATTTCCTGGCCCCAGTGTAGATCCCTCAGCCTGCTGGCACAGATCCTTCATCCCCTGGTACAGACTTTCTAGCTTCCATCACTGGCCTTTGGGCCTTTTGGCCTTTCTTGTGCAGATCCTTGATAGAGACTTGCATGAGACATTGTCATGGGTTCTAAGCCTCCAGATGGACTCACGGAGGGCACTGCTGTGGGACTCAGGCCCTTGGCTGGATTCTTTGGGTCTCTAGTGTGTAGACAGATCACTTGCACTCTTCTGTGTTTGTCTTTTTATGTGAATATTATAGGATAACCCTATAAATTATGTTTTTTCCAGATTAAATCTATTCCCTTACAAGCCTTTACTATAACAGTGGCTATTTATAACCTCATCCAAGTTATTGACACAAAGGTGAAAATGTCACTCCTAGAGACTACACCCAGAATAATGTCAGTGTAAGAGGAGGCTATTAGGTAAGAGGAGGCTCACATGCTTGGCCCTCATTCTGCTGACCTAGGTGGAGGAAGGAAGATAGATCAGCAAACACTAACAGACTTCATTCCTAGGTCAGTGCTGTTAGTCTATTACTATGGTAGAAGACTGTGGAGAAAAGCTCACTGCTTAGAATAGGTTGAGAATTAGGTGACCAGGATTGAGTCTTGGCTCTGCCACACCATGGCTGAGCTAAGCTTCTTTGCTTCTCTGGGCCTCTATTTCCTTTTTTACAAAATGGGATAATGACAGTTGCCTCTCAGAGTTGTCCAAAAGATTAAATGAGAAATAAAAACATATTTTGTCACTTCTCATGCAACAGATCACTATAAAGGACTCCGGGTTAGAGAATGAAGACTATTTCCTTCTAAATTTCAGACTCTGCATCCTGATTACAGGTCAGGGAGGAGACTGAAGGTTTCCATCTCAACTAGTGCCTGCCATCTCCCTCTGTGCCTGCAAACTATGGGGCCAAGTGGGCTTATCAGTGGCTACCAGTGCTTCACCAGTGGTCACTGTGGCCTTGGAGACTGAGTTCTGGCTCCCTGGGGTGACTTCCTGAGTAGAGGGAGCAAGGAGTGGAAGGTCCTGTTCCCTGAAACCCAGGCTTCAGGCATGGTGGGACTAGGCAGGGAGAAGCTTGTTGAATCGCTGACACAAACAACACCCCATGCTACTTACACAACAGAACACTTTTGCTGCCATGTTCTGGTCAAACTGGCCAAGGATGATCCTCACGTCGTTCCCCTGTGGACAGAAGGACATGCAGGTGAAGGTGGGTGATGTCACACACTCCCTGGTATGCAAGGCCAGGGGAAGAGAACACTCCTGGGCCTGGCTTCCAGCCACAGGATCCACTTGGCCTCGGTGCACAGAACCTCGCCCTCTTTGGCCACTCTGCTTCTCCAAGGGTTGCCCTGGCTTCTACAGATGTCTTCCCTGGTCTGGTGTTGGGGAGGCTAGGACAGGACTGCACTAACTGGAGGTCACAGAGGTTGGAGGGGCCTGAAAGGGCCCTGGAATCACCCCCACTGTCCTCCACTGGGGATGGACAAATCCCAGTGGGCACTGAGATATCATCTAATTTTTACTTTTCATACAGGGAAACTGAGGCCAGGAGAGGTAAGGTCCTTCCAAGGGAGCTAGCTGGCAGCAGAGATAAGACCCTGTCCATCCTCCCCCAGTGTGCTAGACTTTTCTGTCTTCTTGACATTCATCCTCTGAAGATGTTTGTGGAATCTGCAGAGCTTCCCATGTAAGAGTCTCTTCAAGCTTTGCTCAAATCTCAGCTCCACCAAGGCTGGGGGGTCTCAGGTGCCTCCTTTTCTCACCTTGGCCTCAATTTCCTCAACCAAAAGGTGGGATAAGAGTGTCATCTACTTTATGGAATGCTGTGAGGACTCAGTAGATCCTTGTGAGGCACTTAACACAGTGCCTGGAACACAGTAAATGCCTAGAAAGAGCTAGCTGGTCCTTAGTATTTTATAACATTCCCTGGCCTAATTTTAAGGGGAATTTATATTTGAAAGCTCTATAAATGGGATTATGATTATTATCTCAGTGTGGTTAATAGTTGAGTACTGTACAACAGCTCCTGTTACTCTTTCATTCACTCAACAAGCGTTTACTAAGCGCTTATCTGAGGCTGCACCCCAGGGCAGGCGAGGGGCCCCTGCTTGTCTTCTAGAGGACTGGGATACAGTCCATTCTATAGAGAAGAACAGGCCACAACAGGCCTCACTGGGAAGTCTCCAGGAGCAGAGCTGGGCCTGGACCCATACCTGCTCAGCACAGTGTCCTCCTGGCCTCTGCAGCAAGGCCCAGCCTTGGGGGAGGCACTCCCTTCCTGCTGTTCTTCACCCCCTTTAGCAGACCTCAGGCCTTTGATGCATGAAGAAGAGAAGCATGCCTTTAAAGATCAGTTTTTAGCATCTTTCAAAATTGGAAAGTGCTGACTGGGAGGCCATTTTACTCATCATGTACTTTAGCAGAATAAAAAAGGCTGCATTCTAAAATCATCCTCCGTTTGCAAGCAAGAATGGAAAGAAGAGGAAAAAACTTTCTCTGAAAGGACTTTAAAGGATCGTTAAGAGAGCAATTGAAGGAAAGCAAGCCTCTGTCGTCACCACGTCTGCAATGCTATAAAAAGTTCTGAGCTGCTTCTGTTCCATGGACAGGCTCCCAGGCACTCTCCAGGGTCTTTCTGCTTGTTCGCTGAAATCTTTTATCATTGCTTGCTGCTAACATTATCCATCCATCTGTCCACTGTCCATCCATCTGCCCATTTGCCCATTCACCCACCCACCCACCAATCCACCCATCCACCCATGCATCCATCAATTCATTGATTGTCGATCGATCGATCGATCGATCGATTGATCCATCCATCCATCCATCCATCCATCCATCCATCCATCCATCCATCCATCCATCCATCCATCCCACTAGGTGTTCCACTGGTTTGCATGACATTCCACTGGCTCCCCTGACAGTTCCCTGGTCACACCTTCTTAGATACCTCCATATCAACTCCTGATCTTGTTGTCCCTCCTCAAATGCTGTTACCATGCTCTTGACTCTTGGTTCCCACTATGCTCTGCATAGCCCCATTCATGACATGGCCACAGTTGTGTGTGTGCTGTGGACTGTCAAATTTCTCTCCTCAGCTCAGATCTGTTCTCAGTCTATAGGAATGGTACCACCAGCTTCTCACTCACTCACTTGGGATTGGATGAATTGGCCACACCAAGGTTCAGATATGACAGTGGGAAATCCTTCTATTCTGTGAGGAAAATCCTTTCAGCTCCTTAGGCTCAAAGGTCCAATTCTGACCCCTATAGAAGAATGTTGAGATTCTTTACCAACTTCCTCCTGTGCACTTCTCCATCACATTTCTCACTACTTCTCTGGCAGTAAGGATATGTTTCTCAAAACATGCATGAAAATAATTCATTCATTCATTCATTCATTCATTCATTCATTCATTCATAGTCCCACTTTGTGCCTTTCTGAAAGCTTATCTGTCCAGAGCACCCTTCTTTTCAAACTCTCTGTATAACCTCTACCAACCTCTCCTGCCCCAGTTCAGCCCCCTACTCTCATAAGCCAGCTTTCTGTTTTCCTATGCTTGGTGGCCATTTCCTGCTCTGGGGGCCCAGGGCACCCTGTAGTCCTATCTAGCCTGACACAGTCTACTTATTTTCCTGTCCCCCCTCCCTAGTGCTGAAGGCAATGTGTCTCATCTGCATGAATACAGCTTCCAGCACAGGGCACAACACATATGCTGGTGAATGTGCACAGCCTGCAGGATGCAGTGACTGGACGCTGTGTGCAGCACGAACACCACATGGGCTGCTCAGTAACCATAGCTGTTACTGTCACTGCAATTATCACATCTCCTATTAGTTCTAGAATGCCAGGCATTCTAGAGCCTGGCATCCATTGAGTTCACATGTCAACTTTTCATGTAGACCAAAGGACCTACATCTTCATAGATGACCACCTGCTGGCAGATAGATAACCACCTCTGCCCCTTGTGGGCCATTTAGTATCCCCATTGCCATGACAATCAGGCTGTATGCACCCCCTGTTCCCTTGTGCCCAGGCTGTTAGGTATGGTTGTGACAAGAGATCACTGATCTAGTAGTCCCTTCCTGGAGTGGCCAAAGTGTGTCCCCAAGGCTGCACAGCACCCCAGGCACAGAGATCTCACTTTGGGGCCCCTGGCTCTCAGAGAATGATTCTATTGGAGCCAGGTGGTCCCTGAAGCAAGAAGCTGTCCATGTCTATTCTGCTTCTGGAGGGCAAGTGGAAGGGATCATGATGCTGGCCAGCCTGGGACAGAGATAAAGAGCCACTCCCAGGGAGAGGAGAGGGAGTTTTCAGCATTTACAAGTGCAATACAGTCTAGGCCTGAAGTGGCGCTCCACAGTCACGAACAGCGTGAATATATCTGATTCTTCATTCTGTAGTGGCATCTTAGTAGCCGCTAAGGGCATGGAGAAGTGATTCAGAGAGTATCAATAATTTGCACACACATGTGCATGCCCTCACCAAAGTTCAGAATCTACTCCTCAGACCTACATACTTTGAAAGTTCAGTGTAGAATGAGAAATTTGGGTTTGGCAATGGGCACTGCCTCTGGTCAAGACCTCCTATTTCCTGTCAGGGGAATAAGCTCACTCTCCCAGGCTCAAAGGGCCAGGACCACTGAAGGGGTACTCAAGGGTGGAGAGGGAGAACCTGAGGGTGAGAGCTGAAGAAGACAGCTGTGATGTTAGAGACTGGGGATGTAGGCTGAGGACAGGGTCTGTAGAACCTTTAATGGGCTTACTTTTTAGTGGGCTGCTTGGAGTGAAAGAGTTGCCTTCATGGTGGTATAAATGGCAACTTCCCAGACTGTAAACTATATGGGGTGGTCTACATTTATACCCAGATGAGGCCAATGCCACAGGGAGGGGTGAATAGGAAGCAAATAGCCGTGCTTGTGTGTATGTGTGTGTCCCATCGTAGACCCCCCATGGCAGCTGCAGAAGTTTTGAGATGAGACCACTAAATCCCTTCTTGAGAAGGCCTTTTTTTTCTGTCTGAGGATGCCTTCAGGGCATGCCAGGTTAGGCTTGTAGAGTTGGGGACTGAACCCAGGTCCCTTGTGCCTGACTGTATTTGCCTGAGCAGATGCTTAAACAACTGTGCTAATCCGCAGGCCCCCTGAATGCTCTCTTGAGAGGAGCCCGAGGTCACCCAAATCCTGCAGACCTCTCTCTATCTCTTCTGTTTTTGTATCAGGGATCAAACTTGGACCTTGTATTTGCCAGGCAGGTGCTTATGCCATTGAGCAGCTCTTCCTCCCTTGTGACTTCCTCTTATCTGTTGCCTAGGACCTCTTTGTCTCCAAGATGCCTAACGGGACTTAACATTACACACACACACACACACACACACACACACACACACACACACCTACTTAAGGATGACCCAATTCAAAGAGGTTGTGCAACCCTAAGGTTGCAAGGAACCCGAACACAGCACTAAGCACCTTCCTGGCCATCATGCGAAGAGACACATGACTCCACCTTGAGAGGCACTATTTCTATGCCCAATGTGGGGAGTTCATGAGCAAACAGAGGCCCCTAGAATTAAGCCCTTCTCCTAGGTGCTGGGGACAGGTGGCTTCACTGGATATGCCCTCCCCCAGAACTGGCACACCCTAAAGCTACAGTGAGGGGCACTGCTCACAGCTCACCCACTTCTTTTAGAAGTGTCCCAGGCTTTACAGGGTGTCTGTGCCCCAGAGACCCTGTAAGCCAAATGATACTGGTTCTCCATCAAGGCAGTACTGGTGGTCAGGCTAGGTTTCCCTCCTGCTTCACCCTACTGGCCTCTTTTCCTCTGTGATCTCCTCCCCCACAGATCACTTCCACAAGAACCCCAGGCTCTGCTTCCAGGGACTCAACCTAAGACATCTGGTCACACAGGTAGGACATGATGGCACTAGGCCTGATCTCAAGTTGTGCAGACCCAAAGCTTTAGAACTTGATCCTTCTGCTCTGCCTACTACTTCCCAGACTGAGAAAGCAAACCCCACTAGTCCTGAGCTGTCTGGGCTCAGCCCCCAATTTGCAGCTTTAACTCATGGTGAAAAGTCAGACAGTTTTTAAGCAAAAGGGTGTGAGCGGCACATGGGCACATGCAATCCTGAGTCACTAGAGCAGCTGTTGTGTATCTCCAAGAGCAGAAGTTTAGGAAACTAGAAAGACCATTTTGGCCCACATCCCCCTGATGGATTCCAGGTCCTGCAAAGGAGGTCTACAGTGTCCCTAACATTGACCCCTGGGTTCCCGGGAGTCTCCTACCACTTGTGCACCTGTCTTAGCCTACACTCTTGCATCCTGGTTTCTCACAGACCCACTCTTCATACCCTGTTGTGCTGCTGAAAACCACACCAAACTATGAATGAGGCTATAGAGAGGGGATGAGGTGCTCTGGGCCTGAAGGTAGCAGAGCTGCTGGAGGCTGGCATGATGTGAGCTAGGAGGTGGCCTGAAGCCAGGCACAGGGGCTGGTCAAGTGACAGAAACTAACCAGGCCTGCCCCATGCTGCACCTGTGACCCTGGGCCATACCTGGAGAGTCTGCCTTGAGTGCTATCCAAAGCCTTCCTGGCTCCAGCATGCTGATCCCACCCAGAATGAATACTTTCCCTTATTTAACAAAAATTAGTTTTTCTTAGACATTTCCCTCCCCACCACCGGAACCATCCCTAAAGGCACAGGAGCCGGAAACATGTACTCATGCTCCAGGGAGGGCGTCAAGGAGGAGTAGCCCCCAGCAGCCCGCTGGCAAAGCATGGCATTTCTTTAAAGTTTATTATTGTATCTTGAAAATTCATGTATATTTAGCTTTCCAATAATATATCTGTCTTAAGATAAAAATAATACTTTTTCTTCTCTGTGTCTCTGAGCAAAGCTGGCCTACTGGTATAAGGGACCATGTCTCTTCTGCAGCTTTGTGTCCCTTCAGGCTGCCTTGCAAGCCTGCTGTTAGAGATCAGCAGGGTCTCCTGGCCTGGTGGGCCTGGAGGTAGGGCGGCAACTGCTAGCAGGACTCTTCTCCCTGGTTATGGGAAAGGGGGATAATTCCTACCAGGATTTTTTCTGGCTACTGGTGGTGAGAAAGGTAAAGTCCACTAGGACTCTCCCATGATATAAGGGTGATGTCTGTCCATGCAAGTACTATTTTGTCATCTTCCTATGATAGGCAGTATGATGGCTTCCTACCATGCCTGCATCCTAATTCTCAGAACCACTGAGTGTGTTATGCAGCAGGAGTTAGGGAGGATAATGCAGGTTGTCGGTGCAGTTAGGTGAGGGGATCTTAAAATAGAGAGGTTTTCTTGGATTCTCCAAGGGGGCACAAGGTAATCACAGGCTCCTTAAAAGTGACAGTCAGAGACAGAGGAATACAGTAAGAGAAAGACTATTGAACACTGTGGGGTTAGAAAACAGGGCAAGGGGCCTCTAGCAAGGAGCACGGGCAGCCTCTGGAAGCTGAACAGGTGGGAGAATGGATCCGTCCCAGAGCCTCCAGAAGGAGCCGGCTCACTGGCATCACAGTTTAACCTGGTGAGACTCATGGGCTGCATGTGGGACCTTTGGGCTCCAGGATGGTGGGGTCCTCTATGTTCTTCGCAGTCATCAGAGTTGCTCACCAGCCACAGGAAACAAAGGTGCTTCCCTCTCTGGTAGGTCTTGACCTTGGACTGACTCTGCTCCCCTTGCTTCTTCGTTGGGTTCCAGGGCCTTCTCTGTCATCACTGACTGCCTGGAGGCTTTTCTGGTCCAAGCTGTGCCCTCGCTGTGCATTTCAGGCCAGAGCATGCTCACTAACCCTGGCAGAAAATGGAGCCATTTTTGTGAGTCATTCATAAAGTAAGCTCATGGCCTTCTGAGTGGTAGAGACAGTTCCTTCTCTCCCCTTTTCTTTTAGGAGCAGAAAGTTTAGTTCATTATGAGGTCTCCATGATGCCTTACTGGAGCTCAAACAATGTGCCCAGGGCTCAGTCAGTTGGTCTACAGTTGGACTGCCGGGCAGTAATTTCAGCCACTCAGGTTTCAGCTACATGTCCCTGGGCCAGTGAGTAAACCTCCTCAAGCTCCAAGTTTTCTGCTCTAAAATGACAATGGTAATAGCAGCTACCTTTAGAGCAGATGGTGTCAAATATTTTCTATGAAGGACCAGGTAGTAAATTTTTGTTTCACAAGCCATAGAGTCGCTGTTGCTGTTACTGAATTCTGCTACCATGGTGCTAAAGCAGCCCAAAGCAACATGGTAAATAAATGTGTTGTAATAAAATTTTATTTATAAAACCAGAAGTGGGCCAGATTGGACCCATGGGCTGTGGTATGTGGACCACTATTATAGAATCATTGTGAGGATTAAATGAATTAATAAATCTTGGGGCACAAGGCAAATGCTAAAATGTGTTGTTTGTTGGTGCAGAAGCAGAGGCATGAGGTGAGGGCAGAACTGGCTGCAGGCGGATGAGGAAGAGAAGGCGCTGCACCATCACAGCACACTGCAGGGAAGCTAGATCGTCACTCTGCTGGGAAATTCTGCCGAATATTGGGTTCTGTGTGCCCAGAGAGCCTGCACGGACTGCTCTCAATTTCCCGGCTCTGCTTTACGGCCTCAAGTGTGGGTTTTATTAGGCCCTTCAATGTTATTTTAATGTTCATTGAAAGATAAGGAGTTCTGTGGCTTTTTCTCCCTTACATTCCATCATTTTATGATTCAGTGTTTTCTTTAAACCATGGTTTTTCCAATTTCCAATATACCACCCACGACAGCCCAGCACTCTGCATAGGGGACCAACACTGTCTTGTTTAGGGATGTCGCAGTTGCCTTTTCACACAGCAAGACTCTGGGGCAAGGGTAGAAATTGAACCCAGGGTCTGCTTGACCCAAATTTCCTGTGCCGAGGTTCTGTTTCAGATGATAATGAAGTTCTAGGAGTGCATTATGGGAACTCTGCACAACACTATGAATGCAGTGAATGTCACTAAATCAAATGTTTAAAAATGGTAAATTTTGTCATGTGTATTTTACTTCGATAAAAAATGGTAAAAACTAGAATAGCACTTTTTATGCTTTCTGAGTTTGGGGCAAAATGAACACCAAACAAAGAGGAGAGCAGGCAAGCGACTCCTACGAAAGGAGGGCGAGGTGATGCAGCTGCGGGTGGGCAGGTGGAGGCCTCTGTGGTGTGCGACGCAGCTTCTTGCTGTGTGTGGTGTCCTTGTCATTAAAGCTCTTGATGGATGAGTGCAGGTTTTGAATCTGTGCTTTCTTTTACAAGTTTTATTTTTACAAAGTTTTTCTTCCTATGAAAGTCTTTGGCTCGCATACTCCTAGACTGAGCTAGAGCAACTGCCTTTCACATCTCCAGGCAAAGGCAGGTGCCTTGGGTGTCCCTAGCAGACACAATATACCCACCAACTCCTCCAAGCCATGCAGGCATGATGCAGGAACTGGGGGCCCCTTGCAGAGAGGAAGCCACTGACATGGACAGAGAGAGAAGACCACAGCTGGAGCTGCCCCCAAGCCCAGTGCTGGCTTCTTTGGGGGGGTTTCCGAGGTACCCTGACTGTAGACATTATGGTCCCTTGTACAGGACAAGCCTTGAATAGATTTAGAAGACCTGGTCTTCATCACACAGAGATGGTACTGTTTCCTGAATTTCTGGATATAATCTTTGATGCATTTCTGCCAAATCGGACTTATTAAATTCATTATTCAGTTTGCTGTTCTTATTTTCGCCTAGGAGATCTGTCCAAGCCTGAGACAGGACTGTCATGTCTCCCAACGCCATTGTGATCCTGCCAATTCCCCTTTGTATTTCCAACAGGCCTTTCTTTATTTATTTCAGTGAGATGTAATTTAGAGCAATAATAGTCCATCAGCCTGTTATTCTCACAGCGATTTGTACACTTGTGTATAGCAAATGATTTCTTAATTCTGTTGACTGCCTGTACTCTGAATTCTCTGTGGTTTGACATGGATACTAGGATCCTGTCTGCACTGGGGTTTGTCAGTAGACCTTTGCCTTGTCTTTTACCTTTAACCTCTCTGTATCACTTTGTCTGTTGCAAATAGTTTTTCAAAATATAATGTGGAAGTCCTTGCCTTTTAATAAAAGGCCTGGCCTATAAAATTGTTTGAATTTATGATCAAAATCATTATATTTTACCTATAATGATCTAGTTGGAGCTTTCTGGTTTTCTTGTTTGTTTTGTGGCTTTTAAAAAATATATGGGCTAGATTTTTATTTGCTCTAGTATTCCTTGTTTTAGCAACTTCAAGTTCTGTTTGCTTAATAGTACATTTGCTGAGTTATTGAATGCATTTTTTAGCTTTTATTTCTCTAATTATGAAACTAATGAGAAAAATGAGCTCGTGTCCCTCTCCTAGTTTAGACCAGGAGTTTAGCACTCACTATTTTAAATTTACCTGTTCTGTGAATGTAATGTGTACTTTCATATCTCAGTTACTGTTACTATAATCTATTTTTATATTACACATAATGTTACATGCCATTTGCATTAGTAAACAATTCTATATCAATTATTTAGATATAACCTTCCATCTGTTCTGTGGCCCCTTCCCGGCCATTTCTACCTTGACCTTGGCTATTTATACAGGCTACCAATGCTCTCACTGGCTGACATCAGCCTTTGGGGGGCACCTGGTTGGCATGCTGCATTAGCCTTACATACAGCAAAATGTCTCCCAGATGGGTTTTAATGGTGCAAGAAGAGAGCCTGGTTTCTGTGCCTCTGTGGAAAGCTTGAGTTTTCCTGGCCTAGATATTTGTAAGTAAGGTTTCCTCTTACAGCTTCCATGCCAGAACATCTACCAAAATGTGTATGGTTATGCCTCTCCTTACCAATTCTGCTAGAAGGCATTCAGACCAGCTAGTTTGTATATAGACTTCACATTTCTGCATAACTTTTATATTATTTTTACTGATCTGGAAAACAGGTATCAAAGTTCATGTTCATTCCATATTATGGATTTTGTAGTTCAAAAATGATTAAATATTGCCAATTTCATATAATTCAATCTACCAGCTCTGTCTTTAGCCCAATTAAATTTGTTTCCTTTTTTTTAAAAGTAAGTTTCTTATTTGACAATGATTTTGGACTTACAGAACAATTAGGATGATAGGGTAGAGGAGTGGTGGCCCTTTGGCATGCAGCAGAATGTTTGCTATCACTGAAAGCTCTAAGTGGTTCTCCATCGCTAGTATAGAGCACTCTCACACATCCTCACCCAGTGCCTCCTACTGTTAACACGCTATACTTGTATGGTACATTAGCAACATTGATGAACAACATTGGTACCCCATTATTAGCCAAAGCCCATCATCTATTCAAGTTTTCAAATTTTCTTAGCTTTTTTCTTCATAATGTCCTTTTCCAGTTCCTCAGTCCTACTCAGGAAACATTATGTTTCACTGTTTTTGGGGTTTGGTTTCCTTTTAGCTCAAACATTCCTTATTTTTAATAACCTAGATGGTCCTGAAGAGTACATAGCTGATATTTTGCAGACTGGCCTTCATGTGGAACTTTGCTGGTATTTTTCTCATCACTACACTGGGATTATGGGGAGCAAGACTGAAGTTATAGTATCACCTCAACATGTCACATCGAGGGGTAGGGCAATGCTGATTATTGCTGATGTTGACCTTGATAGCCTGGCAGGCACAACGCGTGTCAGGTTTCTCCACTGTCAGATATCCTCCATTTCCTACTGTGCTTTTTTCAAGGAAGTAATTTAAGAAGTGGGTACTTACATTTGATTCCTCAGGGCACAAACAATCTATATGAGGTATGGAATTCTACTACATGGGAGATTTGCCTATTCTCTCCTATTTAAGCATGGAATTGATGGAATATCTGTTTCATTCCTTGGGTTACATTCCAATACTCTTAATTTCATTTATTTAGAGACAGAATCTTGCTTATAATATAGGCTGGCCTTGAATTCACAATCCTCCTGCTTCAGCCTCCCAAGCACAGGGATTGTAGCTTTGAGCAATCTTGCCTGGTTTTCCAGCATTGCTTTCTACTTTATTGCTTGAATGTTCCACTTTGGTCACTGGAGACTCTGTAGTTGGCTGTTGTGTCCCCTTGAGCCACCCTTAACAGTGTACAGCATGGTAGTTATTTTAGGCACTTTCTTACTTTCTGACACTATGAGGTGCTCAAGAATCTTTTTGCATATTCCAAGCTCCATAGAACCAGCCCTTTCTTCAGGGGGCCCTGCTCTCTTTGACTGGAAAGTAGTAATAGAAGCTAGACTCTTGTGACTGGGGAAACTACTTTGCTCTTGATCTTGCTTCTTCTTTGTGTGACCTAGTTTCTTCTTAGGATCACCCTTTTCCAGGATCCATTACTATTACCATTTCTGCTACTGGATTGATTTCTTTAGCCATTTCCTCTGAGTTTGGAGAAAACGGCTCAAGTTTGTTCTCTAACTTATTGATTTTTATTTTCCTTGGCATGAGCTCTGCCTTCAGTGCAGATTCCTGTTCCGCTATCTGATATTTAGTTTTCTTCCTTGTCCTCTGTACCTCCTTCTCCAGATTAACCCACAATAAAACAGAAGGTTTTTTTTATGCTGCACTTTCAGAACTTACCACTCTCTCTTTCTTGAGTATCTTGTCTGTGTGCCTCTGTTGTTTTGTGTCTGGACCCTTACTTCATTAATGAACACACCACAGAATGATGAGCAAATTAGATTTGGTTTTAGGTGATGGGAAACCAACAGGGACCCACATAGGCAGAGATTCTGCTTCCTGCAGCTATATTCTAATGAGAAGGAACAGACACTAAGGCAATGTAGTAGAGTGGATGGTACATCACACATTGTAATGGGAGTGAATTATGTTCCTCCCAAAGACATGTTAATTCCTAACCCCCAGAACCTCAGAATTCACCTTTATTTGAAAATAAGGTTGTTGTAGATGTAATTCACTAGGATGAGGCCCTATTGGAATAGGGTGGGCTCTGAATCCACCCACTTGACCAGTGCACAAAAGAGAATAATGTGAAGAGATGGGGAGAAAGGACTTCAGAGGCAGAAATCAACATTATGTGGCCAAGGGCTGCCAGGGCTGCCAGGGCCATGAGAGGGCCTGGGGACCTCAACAGGGCATGGGCCTTCCCACACACTGATCTCCAGAACTGGGACAGAACTGGCCTCATGACAACAGTCCTAGGAAAAGAATACAGATGTTAATTTATGAAATGGAGAAAATTGGTAGAAAGGGAGAAGTGGGAATTTGAGAAGCAAGGATTTTAATTTATTTTTATTTTTTTTTCAGTACCCGGGGTTGAACTCAGGACCTTGCACTTGCCTGACAAGTGCTCACTCTATTGAGCTATCTCCCCAGCCCCCAAGGATTTTAATTTAAATAAAGCATCCTAGGAGGCTTCTGAGAGAAAGGAATGACTAAGGAAGGACTCCGAAAGAGTGCAAGAAAGAGCCAGATGGGTACGTGAGGAAACACTCTTCCCATGGTAGAAGCCTTGGCCAACAGACAGCACATCTGTCCCCAGTGCTGCCCTCTGTCTTGAGCTGCAGAACATTGGAATCCTTTCTCAGGATCTCTCAAGCAGTGGGGCAAGCTGGGCAACCTTGGGTTTTCCTTTGCCACCTTGACCCTCAATCTCCACTTATCAAATGGGTATACAAAACTCCCTCTGTTTGAAAACTTTGGAAAGCATGGAATGAGGGAATGAAGGTCCAGAGTGCCACCCCAGTCCTGACCCTGCTCCAGTGCCAGCTATTGGGTCCTTATTTGCACCATTAATGATTTTCCTCCTTTGGTTCAGCAGGTTGAGTGATGAGCGAGGCACCTGGTTCACTCTCATCTCCTTGCAGTCTTTCAACTAGAACCTCTGCCTCATGGACAGTCACCCTTCATACTTAAAAGCCCTCAGAACTCTGCTGGGCCTTGGAAACCAGGAGCTATTTCAAGTGTCCACCCTGGGAAGACACCAACACAGCATCAGTCTCTCCCTAGCCTTGCCACCAACCCCTGAGTGGTCCAGGCTCACAGTACCAAGCTGAACCCTCACATCAGACAGCTGTGGCACCACAGGGGAAAGGCTTGGGTTGAGCCAGAACCTGTCACCTGGCTGGCCACAGGCCTTCCCTGCTGCTACTTCCTCATCTGCAGAGTCTCCTGGGGATGACGTGGTGTTGCTTCCCTTGTGCCTGCCTCTGGGCTTCTGGCACCCCATCTACCAACTGAGGGATTTGGAGGTGACAGCCTCACACTGCCGTCTGCTCTGATTGATGTAGGTTGGGACCTGAACAAGCCAGAACAGATACAACAGTTGGTGTCTGGGGTCTCCATGCCAATGACATCAGATGTAGGTGTGAATGAGTGGAAGAGAAAAAAAATTCACAACTCTGATGACACCAGTGTAAGCTTCCTATTACCCTGGGATAAAAAACCAAACATCTTAGCTCAGTATTCATGGTTCCTGGGAACTGGCCCCAAACTCCAGCCTCAGCTCTTCCCTCTCCACCCTCTCTGATACAGGGGGCTCTGTGGATGTCCTGTGGTTCCCAAGAGGCATAGGCCTGCTTGCACTCTGGTTTGCATGGCTCCCCTGTCTTTTCAGTACAGCCTGCAAGGCCTGGCTAGAATATTGTTCCTTCTGTAGAGCCTCCTCAGAACCTTCTCCCTGGATGGGTGAGTCACTTCTTATCTTGTTCCTAAGTTCTTTTGTTCCAGGTTTCCCTGAGAAGTGTCTTGCCATGATGTGAGCCATCTGAGGACAAGGACAGGTCAAATGGAAGATGGCATCTGTGAGCCCAGGAGAGGGCCTGGCATGTAACAGTCATTTGAAAAAGTTTGTGCACAAAATTGGATAAATGAAAGTTAGAGACCCACTTACAACTGGCGGGACTTCTAATTAGTCCTTTCTATTCCTCATTGACTGTCACTTGGATGGGGTCAGGAGCCTGTCTTTGTGTGGGTTTTGGGCAAGGCAACAGCTCTCTCAAAGCCACTTCAACAGAGAGATGATAACTTGTGCCATGCTCTCCCCAGGTGAGGCTGAGAGAGAAACCGTTGTGGAAGCTCTAAGGGGCATGGTGCACCTGGCAGTCAGTACCCTTGGCCAGGGCAGGGCAGGGCAGGGCAGCAAGAAGTGGGCCAAGCCCTGGAAAGCCAGGACCTGGGGACTTCCATTAAGTCTGCCATGTTAAGGTTGAAATGGACTTGAGGATAATAGGGAGGGGACTTGGGGAATCACAAATCATCATCAACAGCCTGTCATTGGCACACCCAGTTATGCTGCACTTACCTTAAGCTTTTTGACACTGGTGCAGGGGTCATTGGAGAAGCTCTCAGTGTCTGAAATCTCGATGTCCTCCCCATATAGAACTCCAGTCAGGTCGTTCCTCACCTGTCAGCAAACAGAAGGCAGAGGGTGGGTGTGCTGATGGTCATAGGGCAAGCTGTCCAGCAGGGTCATCCTGGGGAAGCAATTCAAGTGAACAAAACAATTTTCTCCATTCCACTGACAACATGAAAGGCGTGTCCAAGACTGACACCTGGACAGGAGCAAGTGGTTTGTGAAAGTTGCCCATGGACTTCCTTGGACAGAAAAAGCAAGGAGAGGCCACGGCCATGGCTGACGTTTCCCCTGAACATTATTCCACCTCCACGTCAAATTCTCCAATAGTTTCTTTGTCCATATTTTTCATTATGGATTTGGAATGACTGTGGGTTTTAGCAGAAAGAGCTTCTTGTGGGAACCCCGTTTTCCTTTCCTGCTCTGTCTCTAATTTGCTTCTGACTTTCTCCTATCTGTGATCCTCCACATCCCTGGGTCTTGGTTTCTTCTTATTTAAGATAATTCTTACAAGCATTCCTTATTCACCCCATGGAGAGCTATTATCAAAAAACAGAAAACAACAAGTGTTGTGGGGATGCAAAGAAAACTGGAACCTTTGCAAATTGCCAGTGGGAATGTAAAACGGTGCGGTATTCTGGAAAACAGAATGGCAGCTTCTCAAAAAAAAAAAAAAAAAAAAAAAAAAAAAAAAAAAAAAAAAAAAAAAAAAAAAAAAGAAAAAGAAAAGAAAAATTAAACAAAGAATTACCAAATGATCCAGCAATTCCATTTCTGAGTATCTACACAAAAGAAGTGAAAGCAGACACTTGAATAGATATTTGTTCATGGCAGCATTACTCACAGATGCCAAAAGGTGGAAACAACCCAAATGTCTATTGATGGATGGGCAAGTAAACAAACTGTGTTCTATACATACAGCGAAGTACTGTTCAGCCTGACAAAGGAATGGGATTCAGATACAGGTGTAGCATGGGTGAACTCAAGGACCCTATGCTCCTGAGAGAAGACAGACATACAAGCAGAAAGACTATGTGACTCCCATGATATACAGCACCAAAAGTGGCCACATTCAAAGAGACAGAAAGGAGAGCAGTGCTTACCAGCCGCTGGCGGAAGTGGGGAGTGGGGAGTGTGTGTTTACTGGACACAGAGTCTCAGTTTGGGATGATGAAAAGTTCTAGAGATCGATAATGACGAGTGTTGCCTAAGAACACGAGTGTACTTAACACTACTGAGTAGTTCACTTAAAAATGGCCAAAATGGTAAATTTTATGTTATGTATATTTTACCACAATAAAAGGCATTTCTTATTCCAACAGTCAGCAGATCCTTCTAATATACATATCAAAGTGTTCTGAATAATCTGGCCTTAAATGTCACTGGCCACCAGGAAGCCACCACCAAGGAAGAACAACAAAGGGGATGTCTGTGGGATCTGCCATATTTTATTTCTTTAAAAGAAGCAGGAAAGCAAATGGAGCAAAATGTGAATATTTATTAACTCCAGCTAGCAAGTACTTGGGAGCTTATTTTATTCTGTGCTTATTTTGAGTGCTTGAAATACTCTTTGACAAATGTTTTGTTAAAAGAAAGTGTTGCTGGCAGGGTGAATCTTGTCTACCTGTAGTTTTCACTTCTATTTGGATGGGAGATTGGAAACCAGTTGACCAAAGAAAGTTGCCTTTGAGAAAGTTGGAGTTTATTTCTGCTGCCTCAGTCCTTTTGGGGTACAAGTAGCGCCCCAGGATCAGTGGTGTATGTCCTGAAGGTGTGGCAGAGTGACAGCAGTGGTTACATATAGAACTCACCCACATGTATAGAACCCATCCAGCCAGAGGGCAACACACAGCTCAAAGCACCCCCCAGTAGGCAATAGTAACCCTGGCTATCCACTTGCATGTCCGCCGCATACAGAAAAACCACTTGGCTTCTGCTGTGTTTCTGTCCTTTCACCTGGATACTGGGCACAAAGCAGAAATAACTCACAGGGTTGACTCAAAGACTAGCAGAAATGTTGAGGGTATAGAATGGCTCTGTAAATTTAGTTCTACATATTGCTTAAAAGTTGAAACAATCATTTCTAAGCATCAGGTATCAATCAGAGCTTGGACTATCTATGCGTGTGTGGTTGGTGTGTACATGAAAACTGTGTCATAAATATGGAAGAATACATTATTTTATAAGCAGTCAGAATTTTAAAAAACTAAACAAACAAACAAAACACCAGAGAGGCCATCCCACCCACCCCTAATTTCACAGATGAGGAAACAGAGGGGTGACTCGAAGTCTAGTGTTCTTCCCACTCTCCCAGGATGATCCTTCTAGACCTTGCCAAATGGGGACCTTTCCAAGGCCCAGTGAGCCAGAAGAGGCCACAACAGATGGTCAGTGTTGCCAGTCACGGGCTGCTCATTGTCCCAGCACCGAGGAGGCTGCACTTGACTCGTGTGAGTACTGTAATGGACTTCTCAGGGAAGGCAAGCAGAGGACATCAACGGCAAAAGACATTTTCAAGTAACCAAAGCATGGGAAAAAATGTAATTGAGCCTCCGCACAAGGGAAAATTGACACTCTCACATAGAGACAGATGATCCTTTAGCAGACTTATGAAAAATGGACTGAGTAAACCTGCGAACACCTGGGTTTTCTTCTAGACCTGCAGGTATCTTGTTTCATGGAGCCAGTGTCTGATAGCAATTTACCATACACTGCATTTCTGAGATGGGAATTCTATGTTTGTGTTCATTTCCATTATAAAAGAAAAAACATATTCCTGTGGAAAATGAATAATCTTTAATCACAAGAAAATAAAAACAGATATTGTCATGGTTTAAATTTGAAGTGTCTCCCTAAGACTCATGTATTGGGGCTTGGTCCCCAGGGAGGTGGGGCCTGGAGAGGCCAGGAGGGTGCTAACCTTATTTGTGGGTTAAGCCACTGGGGATCTCAGGGCAGGAGGAGGGGCTAGTGGGAGGTGGTGGCTCACAGAAGCCGGCCTTTGAGGGGTGCTGGGCTCAAAGCCCCTTGCTCTCTGGCTCCTTCTCTTTCTTGCTGCTTCCTGGCTGCCATGAGGTGAGCAGGTTTCCTGCCACACACTCTTCTGCCACAGTGTTCCTGCCTTCCCATAGGTCTAGTTTCAATGGTGCAAGGTGCGCACAGAGGGTGAAACCTCTGACTGCGAGTCTAAATAACTGTTTCCTCCTGGAAGCTGTTATTTTCAGGCGTTTGGTTGCAGCATCAGAAAGCTGATGTGGACACTCTTTAACTTGCAATAGCATTACATATTTATAGACCCAGCATAAGTTCAAAATAGCCTAGGTGAAAAATGAGTTGAACACTTCTAGCTCTTTGAGCATCATGGCTTGGCAGAGTGCCAGCTGTGTCCTGTCTGATGGGGCACTGCCAGTGCCCATGTCATGGCTGATAGGGCACTGCCAGTGCCCAGCCCTGTGAGTGTCACACTAGTATCATTAGAAAAGATGCAAATTCAAAACTCCTCAGCATGGTTCCTACTGAATGGGAAACACTGTTTGACACAGAATCTTGCTTTGTAGTACAGGGTGGTCTTGAACTCACTACAGAGCTCAGGCTAGCCTCAAACTCACAGAAATTCTCCTGCCTCCACCTCCCAAGTAATGTAATTACAGGCATAGCATAAATCACTATATTACCAGTGCAAAGTCCTTAAATTGTCACCCAAACCATCACAAGTTGGGAACCATCTGTATACTCATGATCACATTCAAGCAAAGCCAGGGTCTTCTGGGACCTGTTGTGCATGATGGGCCCCACTGAGCAGCTACCAGGAGTCTGCTTTGCTCCAGGCCCAGGACAAGCCATGAGGGATGGGGCCACACTGGAACCGATGGGCTGGGAAGGAAGCTGGAGGGAGTCTGCCTGTCACCTGGAAGTGAGACCAGGGGTATGGAAGGAGGCTGTGAACAACTACCGAGAGCTGCTAGAAGAGAGGTAAGGAAGATTGGGTTGCTATAAGCCCAGGGCCTCCAGGCCAGCCTTGGGGACTCCCTGCCTTAGAACAGAGAATCCAGGCTCAGCCACAGGAACAATCCTAAAGGAGCTACAGAAATCATTTGGCTGCACTAAAAAGAAGAGAGTGGGGACAGAGAGACGGAATAAAAAATGTGCAACAGGAGGCTTGGGGGCAATAGCTGTTAACCCTCCTCAAGAACGAGTAAGGACTGCAGCTGGGAGGTGACACCAGCATGTGCTGGAACAAGCCCTCTGAGTGGTTTGATGCATGCTCAGACTTGAGATCCACTGTCCTAAAGGAAACAAGATCAATGAAATAAGTGATTGATAATGGTGTGAAAAGAAAGCTTTAGTCATTTGCCCTCTGCTCTGATTAGGAGACCAGAATGTACCAACAGAATAAAACTACTATCAAAAAGATGAGTGGGACTAGGAATCACATTTCAAAAGGCATCAGTTCTGGAATGAAGGAGGAGACATCAATTCTTTGGTTCCTCCCAGGCCACACCAGGGTTTCTGGGCTCAGGTCTGAGTGTATTTTATTAGGGATAGTGACAAAGTGCCTCCTGCTCAGAGGTGTCACTCATGTGGCTAAGGCAAGAACAAGGACCTAAAAAGGGGCAGATGAGGATTATAAGGGCTTCAGCCTCTTCTGAGGCTCCTGAGCAGCTTGGGAATGGAAGATTCTATGACAAGAATGTCCACAATTGAAATGAGACTTCAAGCTTTAGGGAAGGCCAGAGTCCTGCAAGAAGACAAGAGTAGGAAGGGTCAGCCATGGCTCCAGGGAAGGCCAGGAGTGGTGGCTTGCTGAGCAGAGCAAATGCCACCAGGTCAGATCAACATCTCAGCACTGAGACCAGGGCATCTGTGCATCACCTCTTGCCCACTGTGTGAGGAGGCTGACAGGGACCCATCAGTTGCATGAGGCCATCACAGTGACCTTGCTCCTCCAGCTGACTGAGTGCAAACCTCCATGTGCATGCTGGGCATGGGAACATGCAGCTGATCTCCATCCATACCTGACAAGATGTCAGGGCAGGAGTAGAGGGGGAGAAGAAGAGGAGAGCAGCAGAGAAGTGGAAGGCAAACGGAACTGGACCCACAGAGGAGTGGCAGTGGATGGAGTGTGTGCGGGAGCGCTCAGCACCGAGGAGAGGACCTCGCTTCTCTGGTCTCTCTCAGCCCACACCAGGGTTGCTGGGCTCAGTTCTGAGTGTCTTTTATCAGGGATGGTGACAAAGTGCCTCCTACTCAGAGGGGTCATTCATGTGGTAGGACAAGAACTAGATGTATTTTAAGCCTTATGTGGGTTTCCTATCCCATGAGGGAGGCTGGTCACCATGCCTAAGAAGGACATGGTGCCATTCCTCCTGCATGACCTCCTCTACTCTAATGCCTGCAAATCATTAAAAGTGGTGGTTGATGGTGCTGGTTCTATCCTCTGTCTGGAAGCAATGCCGGTCCCTTTCTAACCCTCATATCACCTTCTGCCATTGTCAGGTGAGTCAGTGTATGACCTCCATTAATGCTGTTTTTGCCTGGAGTCCCATGTCTCCAGGGCCTGCCAGGCTCTTGTCCTCTGCTACTCTCTGCTGTCCATAGTTGGACCAATGAAATCTCTACTCCTGCATATTCCCCATTTTGGGCCTGGATACCCTTGTCCTCCATTGAGGTAATTTGAAGATCCAGAGGTCAGGAGCTAAGATTGCAGGGCCCTTTTGGTCTAGCAAGGGGCCTTCCCAGAACCCAGGATCTCAATCTGACCTCATGCTTCACTTCCAGAACTATAGTTCCAACTTACAGTCACTGGCTGGTGTCTGGGCTTCAGTACTTCCTGGACAGCCATCTATTGTCCTACATTTGTAAGAATGGGATCTTTTTCTCCCACCACACTCATTCATTCATTTCCTTACTCATTCATATCAATGTCTTTTTTGTTCCAGGCTCTGTGTGAGGTAATACTAGGCTTCCTATATTGAGTAAAGTGATGCATTATTCATTGCAATGGATCTCTGTCTAGTGAGGGTAAGGAACATTCATCAGATAACAAATGGCAAATGTTTAAATATCCACTGAGACAAAAGCTCTCAAGTTCAGGAGTATGCCCACGAACAGAGTCAGACCCAAGCCAGGAGGTGCAGCAGGGAAAAGGACTTGAACCTGAGGAACAGCACAGGCAAAATCCCTGGAGTGGAGGGAAGTGGCAGGTTAACTAAAGGAGTGTTAACTAAAGGAACGTGCAGTTAGAGTGAAAGCAGAGCCCAGAGATGAAGAGGTTGGGGGAGGATGTCGGAAAGAAATAAGGATAATAGATTGGGTAGGCCATGCAGGCCTTGCAATTTATAATAAAGATTCTGGACTTGAACCTAAGCACAATGGAAAACCATAATGAGGTGTTGTGTGAGAGAGCAACATGATTAAAGGCATGTTTTGAAATGACAACTCAGGCTTCTATGGGACCAGTGGAATAAGAAGGCGGAAGGGGGCTGCAGAATTAATCCTGGTAAGAGATTCTGGAGGCAGGATAAAGGATGGTGGAGGGGGCATAAAATGATCAACCTGGAAAAGCCCCTGGGGCAAGTAAGAATCCATACTTGTCTTCCAGTGCTATGTAACAAATTGTCTTAAAATGTAGCAGCTGAGACCGTAAGCACCTATGGCCTCCGCATGAGTGATGGATGGGGATTCACTGAGTGGGCAGCTCTGGGTCTGGCTCATCCATGAGGCTGGAGACAAAATGCTGGCTGGAGCTACATGAAGCCTGCATCTGAGAAACACCTGGGGATGCTTGCGGCCTCCTCAACCAGAATCTTTCTGGACAGGACTCACGAATCAGTGGTGATTATCGGGCGATTCCAATGTTCAGCTAAGGCTGATAACCACTGATTTTAGGGGCACGAACAATAGAATGGTCACATTCCTAGCCTGCTAGCAAGCCTGCATGAAAACCATGAGTTTCCTGTCCCCACAGTCTGCAGATTCAGGGTGCCATCCTTCCTGGAATCCAGGGTTACTATTCTACCGTCTCCTTCTCTACCCAATAGCTACAGCTCATCTTGAATCCCAGATCCTTCTATTCCCAGCCCCTACTCTATAAACAGATCCTGACAATGTCAGAAGGGAGAATGGAAATAAGAAAAGGAGAAAAAAACACAAAGGTATAAAACTAAAAATGGTAGAAGAGAAAAGCAGAAGCAAAAGTGTATTGTAGTGGCAAGTTACCAAGTCCAGACCATGTGTCCTAAGTGGGGCCAATGACAACAGGCTGTAGGTTGTAAAGATCATCAAAGACCCTTGAGGCCACAGCTCCATGAATACCTTCCCTAATGAGGTCACTGTATCAGCTAAGGAGTCCTCCAGTGAGGCAGGGACCCAGGTGAAGATGAAGAGAACCAGGACTGTGCCAAACGCACTTTACAACACTTTGAAAATTCTAATTAGGTTACAAAATGAACTTGAGAGCAGAGCGAATTCCCAGCTCTCCTATGGAAGCTAGGTAACCTACTTTGTCATTCAAATGCACTCGCTATATATAGCCCTGACTTGTGCAAATGTCACTCCTCTTACCTGACTAAAGGGTATAATTATAGATTTACTTCTATTCATTCATGAAATGTGTCTTCACTTGATTAAACAGTTCATTCAAGTAAAATCCATTAAAATATGGAACATGTTAAAATGTGCCTCGTTAGAGGCAGAGGGCATCAATGTAGTTAAGATGCTAATTAGGATAAACAGGCATTTGAAACACTCAAATCTGAATAATTCAGGTCACTTTTACTGGGGCTCCAGCTCCCCAGGAACCACTATTAATTTAAGCTAATTAAAAAATTAGCCTGGAGAAGACCAAAGCAGGAAGTGATGGCCAGCTTCAAACGTGGAGGAGCTGTCACCGGGAAGCTCTCTTGGGATGCCTGGTTCCGGGCTCCCCTGTGGCAGTGGAGGAACCAGTAGGTAGATGGTTCAGGAAGACAGATTTTGACCCAAAGCCAAGAAAAGCTTTCTAATAATGGAGAAGATAGATTTTGTTCATAGCAAGCTCTTCTTTGCCACCAGAGGAATGCAGGCAGAGGCTGGCTGGGATGCTGGAGCGGGGCTTCCTCTTTCACCACCAATACCTGTGATTCCAGGACAGTGGATGCAAAGTCCCAACTGCTCTCATTTATTTATTTATTTTTAAGTTTCAAAGTTTCTGTGGCAACTCTGTCCAACCCTAGGGTTTTTCAAGGATGTGGGACATGCACTCCAATTCTTGCAGAACCTTCTCTACGTGGTTGCATTCCCACCTTTCCAAACCGATATGCATTTATTGAGGAAGGTGTTTTTGTTTTTTGGAAAATGAAGCCACCTAGTTTCCATATTTCTGCAAATAAGCTAGTCCTTAATAATCTATAACGATAGTTGAACACAAGTGAAAAAAATCTTTGAAGGATAAGAATGTAAATAACTATGTATCTGATCTACCACACATGGATTACACCTGTGGGCATACATGGAACCACTTTTAAGGACATCAACATGTGTGAGACACTTGCATGTTCACAGGGAGAGCAAAAGAGCTGAAGGGTGACCCCAAAAGATATGTCCAAGTTCTACCCCCCAGTACCTGTGAAAGAGACTTTACTTGGAAAAAAGACCTTTGAGATGTAATTAACTGAAAGATTTTGAGATTGCACTGGAAAAACCCAATGTCAAGCATCTCTGAAAGAGGCAGGCTGAGGGAGATTTGGGACATGGTATGGAAGAGAAGAGACCGTGTAAAGACAGATAGCTGACAGCCAAGGAACCACTGGAAAAGGGAAGGAGAATTTCTGGTAGTAACTTCAGGGGCTGCATAGCCCTGGTGACAGACACTTTGATGTAGGACCTCTGTCCTCCAGAACACATTTCTGTTGTGTTAAGCCACCAAGTTTGTCATGATTTGTTAGGGCTACAAGAAACTAATTCCTCGGGCGTTTGGTCCCAACCATACTCCTACAGAGAAGCCTGGCCTTCTGTGCAGTAGAGACCTTTGCGCTCTATGCTGAGATTTTCAAGAGGGATTCCTAGTTTCCCTAGCTGATGGCACCTCTTTTCTGTCCTAAAGAAATATGATATTATGGTTTAGGTCTACGTGTCTCCCCAAAGGCTTCTGTGTTCAGCAGGGGGACTTTTGGAGAGTGACTGGGTCATGGTGGCGCTGTTCTCATCAGGCACTGATGACACTAGTGGCGTGTGCTGTGAGGAGGTGAAGTGTGGTCAGTCAGAAGAGGAAGTCACACTTGGGCCCTCACAAGTGGCTCTGTCATCATGGGTCTGTGGTCAAAGGACTAATTTGGGCTAAGATGATACCTAGGTGGGTAATTATGTGCCTGCCCAGGGCTAGGTTCCCCAGGAAGGCCACTTAGAGACCCAAGTAGGAACTGTTGGAGAGACAGTCCTGCTCTCCATCTGGGAGGGCCTGGGGAAGGTGGGACGAGGTGCAGGGAGAAACCGAAGTGCTGTGAAGTTGCATCCAAGGTCTCAGCCAGGACTGTTGGGCTGAGAGGGCCTTCTAGAGACCCTCCAAATGAAGGCAAGAAGTCTAGGACAATCTTTAGACATAGGCTGCCCTGGGGAAAGGGCTGTGACCTTGAATGAGGCTGCTCCCCTTAATGAATGGCAAATCTGGGGTGGCAGGTCAATGTACTTGTTGATAGAACACTTACAGTGACTCAGGCTGGTTCTACCCATTCCTTCTGATGTAAGACTTTTCTAGGTAATGTATAAACATCACTGAAAGTCTGAGGACAGGAGAAGACAATAAAACCACCCATACTCCTGGCATACTCTTGTTGGTTATTCTCCACTTGTCCCCACCCACACCCTCCAGAAGGCCCTGTCCTCCCTACTTCTGAAATTTGACTTTTATAGGTGCCATCACTAGAGCCTTGTCCTGATTTCCACTTACGGTCTACTGAAGGAACATCCCAGCAGGAGTCACAGAGCCAATGGGAGACCCCAGCAGGAGGTAGAGAGGGAATGGGAGGCCCCAGCAGGAGTCAGAAGGCCAAGGGAAGGCAGCTCTAGAAGGGGTCAGGGAGCTGACAGGATAACTCAGCAGAATTCAGAGGAGCAATAGGAAGCCCCAGTGGGAGACCCTTGCAGGAGTTAGAGAGCCAATAGGAGCCCCCAACAGGAATCAGAAGGCCAATGGAAGGCTCTAGAAGGGGTCAGAGGGCCAATAGGTTAGCTCAACAAAAGTCAGAGGAGCAGTAGGAAGCCCCAGCAGGAGCCAGAGAAACAATGAGGCTGCAACATGAGTCAAAGGATCAAAAGGAGGCCCAGGAAAGGTCAGTGTGTAGGAAGAAAAAGAAGTATGAGTTCAAGGCACTGAGGCTCTGGCCCCTCCTTGGCTTGCTTGCAGCCCTGTCTTGCATTCCCATGCTCTTGGCTTCAAAAACACAGATTCCTCCTTTTGCGAATCACAGAGACTGCATAAGAATTGGCTAGTTCCCTTGTCTCTGTCCCAATACTCCTTTTAAAGTAAACTTGAACTCTTGGAATATGCTATTTTATTTCCTTGCAGGTGTCTTAACTGAGACAACAGATAAAAAGTTTTTCAGGTAAAAGTTATAGTATAAGTAATTTTATATCCTAATTTTTCATCTAATATTGCTTTTAGTTCATGCTCTCCACCAATCATACCTGCAAAGATCACCTCAAATTCCTGACCCTGGTCTCCTTTCCCCTGTCCAAGTCCTGGTACTTTAGTACCATGGCAAACAGCCCCTCCCCCATGAATCCTGGATCCTTAAGGAGCTGTCCCAGTCTTCTCAGAACACTAGCATTCGCTGCTTCTTCCTCCCTCCCTTTCATAGCCCTGCTACAGTGACTGGGAAGTTCCTCCAGTTATCTGCGGCCCTGTGAATTCACTGTGGCAAGGCATAGGCAAGATTTCCTCAGATCTGTCTGAGCTACTGGCACACAGACAGGAGCTCAGCTCTGGCTGCTCCCCAAGGTGAGGAGAGACAGTCTGCCCTTCCCCTGGCCTGCAGCCTGCGGAGCCAGCCAACCCCTTCCTGTGCTGAGTGTGTGTCCTGGGAGGGAGCTGGCAGGGCAGGTGAGCTGCTGTGTCCTGGATGGACATCACACCAAAGTGCTGAGCAGGCTGCCAGCCTGGGAGTGGGTTGGAGGCTGTGCTGAGCAAAGCATTTTCCCCCAGTGTATCTTCTTCAAAGCTAGACCTGAAACTCCAGAGACCAATATTTTCCCTGCAGAGTACAAGTGGAATTTTCCAAAGGGAACCAAAATCCAGAAGCATCATCAATATTATAGGTATCATCAGGACTTGTTGCATGTACACCTGCCCCTTGGCTGTGAGCAACTCCAGGCACAGGACCTATCTGAGTCCCTGCAAGATTCTAGCACCACGCCTTGCTTAGGCACCACAGGACACCTTTTCATCTCCTGAGGTATATGTTGCTTAATGCCAGGTGCCCAGCATTCCAAGGAGGCTTAAGAAGCATCTGCCCCTCACCTGTGCTGTGTCAGAAGTGCCAGAGCATTCCACAGGGGAAGTCTGAGAGAAAAAGTAGAGAAGGCTATATGCCTGACAGGTGGGAAAGGTCACAGCAGTGAATGGGGCTCATGTAATCAAGTGCCTTTACATGTCAAACCTGCCCAGTGTCAGATCACTTGGCCATTGCTCTAGACCCAAAAGGTTTAACTATGGCCTGTTTATGGGGAAGCCAAATGAGATTCAGAGTTTGAGTCAGCTGCCCAAGGTCATACAGCTAGGACAGTAGTGAACCTAGGATTTGACTACCAGAAACCAGCCAACTTTTCTGTGTGAAGAATGAGATGGCAACTATTTTAGGCTTCTCTGGCCTTTTAGAAGGTTCTTCCTCAACTACTCTAGCTCTACCATTATGTTGCAAAAAGAGCCACAGAGAGTAGTAAATGATTAGAGGTGGCTGAGTTCCAATAAAACTTTATTTATAAAACCACAAGCTAGATTTGGCCCAGGGCCAAGGTTGTAGACTTTTGATCTAGACCCAGGATAGAGCTCGTCATTCTATTTTCTCCTCAGGAAAGGCTCAGGAGAAATGAGAATACACTCCAGAGTCTGGTGGCTCTGGCTCAGAATGTATGCCCCTACTGAGCAGCTGCTATAGGTAGGAAAGAAAACTTCTGAGACCCCTGTCATTGGGAAGCAGAGCATAACTACAGCCTTCTGTATGGCTGTGGGAAGGGCCAGGACACGAAGCTACACATGTTGCATGTCTGCCATGGCTGCAGAGCAGTGAGTGTCAGTGTCATTGTCCAACCACAAAAGCGAGGTGGGGACAACAGTGTGCGGCTCAGGATGGGGAGAGCAGTGATGGCAATGTCGCTGTCACCAAACTCCAAAGGCATGGCACCTTGTGGTATTCTGGCTGTAGGCTTTCTGCAGGAGAATGCTGTTGTGTGCCCCAGGAAGCCCCAGAGGAGATCCAGAGGCCTGTGCGTTGGGAAGAACTTTTTGCCACCCAGGGAGGAACAGATGTGCAGAGCTTGGTGACTCCCCATGGAGGGCAGTGAGGCAGCAGCTGTTCACAGACTTGATATGGCAGTGTGTGATGTGTTTTCTTCCTGGGGTGGGCAGCCAAGCAGAGACAGGAGCCTTGCACCCCCATCCCACTGCCTGCTGCCCACGGCTGCTGACTCATGCAGGAGGCTTGGGCATGCCAGAAGGAAGCTGAAATGCCCTCAGTGAAACACAAGACTTCCAAAGAGGGTTGATAGTGACTGGGAGGCAGAGGACAGTTTCTGCTGTTTCTACTTGAAGGTCATAACTTTGGCAGAGCAGGGAAGATGTGGAGATGGTCTATCAATACACTGGAGACCAGGATGCAGCTCAGAATGCCAGAAGAGATGTTCCTGGCATGGGACAGGACCCACTGCCCCAAGACTAGCAGCACCATGTTTGGCAGGAAGATTTCTCACCTCATCAAGAGGATGTTAACTTGAAATTTGAGGGGAAAAATGTGCCCGGGAAGAACTATGATGTCAGATACAATGAGAATCAATAGATGTGAAGAATTTAAAAAGAGGGTCACAGAACAGGAAATGCTCAAGAATTCTGTACAGCATCTGTATATTAAAGTGCAAAGTACTCGAAACAGTGCTAACTATGAAACTTTGGAGAAAATGGTAGAGCTGAGCACAGATGTCCAACTCCCACCTAAGCTACCTCCTTCTGAAAGTGACAGAGAGGACCAAGGGAAAATAAAAATAGGGCGAATCTGCTTCAGCATTGAAAAATAGGAAAGAGTGCCATCAATATGCCAGAAACTTTGAGGAATTTCTTCTAGGTACCCTGCCAGAAGAACCAGATTGAAGGCTGACTCATAGCTCCCCTTCCTGAGAAGTAGCATGGTACTGCAGGAAGGGGAGGACAGGCATGCTGACAGGGACCACCTCACAGCCTTTCATGGGTGAACAAGTGCCACAGGTGAGTCTGAGCCACAGGAAGGATGCAGAACTCACCAGGGGGACCCCCTCACATTCTGCAGCTCACACCTTCCAGAGTGGCTGAGCCATTAGACCCAAGAGCAATGAGAGCCTGTCCAAGTAGCTTCTCACCTCAGAGCTAGAAACCTCCCAGACACTTCAGGCAGGAGATGAAAGGGGCAGGGCAGGAGCAAGCCTCCACATCTCCAGCAGCTGTTCAATGAATACTGAGAAGAAACCAAGAGAGAAGGAATTCTTCAGCTCCAGATAGTTCCCTAGCCCTATTACCTGACTGTCCCTGGGCTGGTAGTAGGAAATTTTGCCATCCTGTCTTCCACCTGAGCACTTGAGTTAAGAATCTAATAGTGTTTAGATAAAACAATGAGGAAATCCAAGGAGAATTCATTCATAGATAAAACAATGAGGAAATCCAAGGAGAATTCATTCAAGCTATAGGAAAACACCAGATCAGGGAAGACACCGAATGCACAGGGAGCCTATGAAAGCTCCAATCATAAAGGATATAGACAAGGAAGAAGAA
>PVKN010003899.1:0-35405 GCA_004027915.1 Capromys pilorides | reverse complement strand
AAAGCCACATTAACCTATGCTGTTTGAGGTCAATGAGTTACCTTTGAGATAAAGCGAATGGGGAAAGGTGGGCTATGGACACTGCTGATATTTTCTTCAGATGTGAATGGTAATAATATGCGTGGGGTCATTTTTGTTGTGACTAACACAGCTGTCCACTTATTAATTACCCATTTTTCTGTACACATACTATGATTCAATTAAAATGTTTAATTAAAAAATTACTTTGCCAACGTAGGACAGATGGCCATCTTATGCCTTCTGATGTGCATCTTGAGATGTGCATGACACCTCTTACATAAGAGTCCACCTGGACGAAAAACTCTGAATCTTGCCACAGGGGATGCTGCTTAAAACCCAAATGAGAAACAGTCTTCTAAAAAGTAGGGCTGGAAAATTATTCTATTCCAAAATGTTAGTGTTGTGGAAAACTAAGAAGGGCTGTGGTGACATTCCAGATAAAGAGCCTGCGAACACTGCTAAGGCAGAAACACACAGAAGGGAGAGAACAACACTGCAGGACTCAGCGACTCAGAGGCAGGAGCCTGGGGCCTGCGAGTGCTAGCGAAAACTGGCAACCACCCAAAGCTGGCAAGGGCAAGGAGGGAGTCTTTCCTAGAGCTCTTAGAGGGACCCCAGGCTTCACTTGCCTTTCAGCCCTCTAAAACTGTGAGAGAAGTATGCTTCTGTTGTTTTAAACCAATCAGTTCTTGGTACTGTGTTTTAGCAGCCCAAGGAACCTAACACACCTAATGTAATGGAGACCACTGGAGATCAGTGACATTATGCATCATGCTCCAGCTCATGTGGGACTGTTTAGCAAAAATCAACGTTAAAAAAGTAACTATCTGTCTGCTCCAAACCTATCCTGCCAGTTTCTGTCTCTGACACTGATCTCTCCTGAGTCATACCTATAATACTTAAATGTCTCCTTGAAGTTGTCATTTGGATGACTCACGGGCATCTCACGCATGGAAAATTCATGTCAAAACTAAATGGTTGATTTTTCCCTCTTCCCCCAGCCTCATATCCCATCCTTGTAACTTACATTACTACCCAGCAAACTTTTTAACTAAGAAAACTAAAGTCACCCTAGATTAGGCCCAGTCCTCAGTTTCTTACCTTTAACCCATCAGAAGTCCATGCCCATTCCACCTCCAAGTAAATCCTGAAGTTCACCATCTCTCACTGCTATGCTGTGACCAGGCTGGTCAGGTCTGTGTTATCTCTCATCTGTTGCCTCCTCCTTCCCTTATTGCCCCTTAACAATCCATTCTCCATCCCAAAGCCAGAAGGATCTTCTAAAAATATAAATAGGGTCACATCATTCCCTAAAGCTCTCTAGTGACTTCCCTTTGCACTAAATAAAAAAGAAAGCTTTTCCTATGATGGAGGGGACATCTGTTGTTTCCTTGGATGTCCAGAAATTCCTTCTATGCTTGGGCAACTTCCCATCTTGTGAGTTCCAGGGAGTGACAGATTCTGCTTCCCACTGAAGTGTGCTTCCTATACTCACTTCCTGAGGCTTTCTCGTCCCCAGGGAGTGGGTATAGGACCTCGCAGCCAATCAGCTACACTTGCTTATCAACTTGATTGGGCCACAGGTGTCCAAGTATTTGATTGAACTGAACATTACTCAAGGTGTGTCTGTAAAGGCGTTGTTGGATTAGAATAACATTTGAATAGGTAGGCTGAATAAATCAAATTATGTTCAGTGTGGGTGGGTCTCATCCAATCAGTTGATGGCTTCAATAAAACAAGAGACTTAGTAAGAGATAACTCATTCTCTGTCCTCCATCTGGGACATTAGTCTTCTGCCTGTGGGCTTGGACTTGAATGAGAACTTACACCACCGAGTCTCTTGGTTTTCAGGCCTTTGGAGACTTGGCCTGGAACTGTGCTCCATCTTCGCTGCTGGAACTTCAGCCTGCCAAATGCAGATCTTGGGGCTTCTCAGTCTATAATTGTATAAGCCAATTTCTTATAACAAATCACACACTTTCACACACATACACATGCGCATATCCTATGGCCTATTGGTTTTGTTTCCCTGGAGAACCCTGCCTCACATACACAGTATTTAAGTCAAACCATGCTGACCGCAGGGACTCCACTCGAAAGGGCAGAAGCAGCACCAGCTGCCACCCAGTGCCCAGGGGACTGTGCTGGTAGGGTGGAAGCATAAGCACTAGCATTCCAAGGGTCCAGCTGTCACCCTGTGTTCTGATATCTCTTTTGCATCTGTCCCTGGAAATTTCATGGGCACCAAATCTCCTTCCAATACATTTCTTTTCTTTCCACTGAGTCCCTGTCCCTCACAAAATCAGTGTAGAGACAAGTCTTACATGTCCTCATCACTGTTCTCTCTCCAGGGTACCACACTCCATCCCTGGGCCCTTTGTTCTCCAAAAGCTTCTGCCTCTGCTCTTTGGTGCTGCCTTCTGCCTGCTGGAATGCCCTTCCAGATCTTTCAGTAGCAGCTGCCTCTTGTTTTTGCGAACCCATCTCAAAGATTTCCTGTCTGGAGAGGACTTCACTGACCATGTAATTTCGATCAAGCTCTTTCCCCACAAAGATACACTCATGAAGGACTCAGTTTTCTCTTCTTTACAGCACTAGAAAGCACTGGAAAGTATTCTGTTTGCATTTGACTTGTTTATGGTCTGCCTGCCCTTCTGAAGCTCTCTCAGGAGAGAGCTGTGTTCTTGTTAGCTCTGCAGCCCCAGTCCTGAGCAGCATGGATATGCAGGAACCATTTACATGGTGAAGAATGAAGTCCTCTTGGGAGGTGTCCTGTCCAAACTTCCAGGCCTTTGCTCTGGCCCAGCTATACTCTGCAGGCCTGAGCATTTATTTCTGAGTGTGCTAAACTCTTGAATATTTTCTTAGAGGATCCAGGCTTTGTCTCCCTCAGGGTATCAGCAAGAGAGATTCTCTCTGCATCAACTGAGGCTGCCATTTAAAACCTGCAAACCACTGGAGTTTTGACAGTGAAAAGCTGGAAAACCAAAGCTGCCCTCACCCCCAGCTACTCCTGTCAACCAGGAGCCCTGGCTGTGCTGGCAGCCAAGGAGCACTCGATGGCACTTTCCACAGAGAAGCAGGAATAGCAAGACAGATTGCTGCCCTTGCTCTGGTCCCTGAGGAGCCAGAGACCACACTTCCTGATAGCGGGAGGGATGTGGAGGAGAGGAGGGGCTGGCTTTTCAGGGTCCCAAGTGTGTGGGGGGGTGTAGTGACAGGGCCAGCTGGCGTGCGTGGCAGGAAGGAAAGCAGGGATACAGGAGATGAAGGAGGAGAAACAGGATGAGAAGAGAAGTTCTCAGGAAGCTGAAGGCAGACAAAGGGAAAGGAGATGGGTGGAGAGGGCAGAAGGAAGATCCAGAGAGGGTCGAGGGTTGAGGGGACAGGAGTAGGGGAAGAGAGGGAAGGAGGGAGGAGGAGGAAGGGTACAGGGGGGATGGAGGGTGAGAGTGCATGAGGGCAGAGGTGGAGGACAGGAAGAGAGGGCAAGAGAAGGGACCTTGGCTCCACCTTTTTAATTCTATGCTGACAAATAATAACTGTACATATTTGTGGGGTACAAAATGATATTAGTATTTTTTTCATACAGTGCGAATGACCACATCAAGGCTGGTCTGTGGGCCAGTGAAATAGCTCAGTGGACTAAAGCGCCTGCTTAGGCAAGCTTAGGAAGGCGAAAGGGACAGTGGGTTGGATCCCGAGCACCACATGCTGCTCTAGCCCAGCCCTCAGTGGGATGAGCTGGCCAACAGAGAGAGAGAGAGAGAGAGAGAGAGAGAGAGAGAGAGAGAGAGAGAGAGAGAGAGAGAGAGAGAGAGAGAGAGAGAGAGAGACTGGCTCTTCTTTCAAAATTCTGATCAGAGGGAATTTCTGAAAATCTCTCATTGTGCACCAGATCCTCAGCATGGTCCTGACCTCTCTCCCCGGTGGGATCCTTCCTTCTACCTGAAGCTATCAGCCAGATGAGGTAGTGTCTGTGCTCTATGATGAACCTGCCAGAAGCAACTCACCTGTGCTGCCTCTCCGTGCTCCCAAGCCTACAAGTCAAGGTAGGCGAGGAGACACTTGGAAGTCAGGTGACTTGCCCAAAGCCACACAGGTGATAAAGCGAAGGGGCAGAGTCCAGACCTAGCGATGCAGCTCCAAGGCCCCTCATCTCACGCATCGCACCCTTCAGTCACTGCTTCCTGAGGAGCCATGGCAGTCCAAACAACGTGACGCTTCTTCCAACTCCCCAGGTGGTGCTGCCTGGCCCCTTCTTAGTGTTTCCAAGATGGGAGAACCTCGGGTCCCATGTAACCAGCTCCATATTTATGTTCTCCCCCAGGGGTCCATGGGCTTGTTAAGGATTTTTGTCTTGCTTGACACAGGATAGAAGAAAATGTGTGTTGGAAAGAAGACGGTGGGGTTAGTAATTAATATTACACACTATGACTTTGGAGACAGAGCCTTAGAATCATGGGCTTTGCAAAGATGGAAAATGTTGAAGCAGCAGTAAAGACAGCCAAATGGGAAACTATGAGATTGCCGGTCTGTGTCCTGTCTAATCTCCTGCAAACTTTTCCATACTGAGGTAAGATTAAGGAAAATACTTTTTGAAGAAAATATTTAAAAAGCAAAGGATAAGAGTGAGCACAGTAGGACATGTGGCATCGTCAACTGGCACTCCCAGGAGTGGGCCATCCCTGAAGGAACCCTTCTGCTGTCACATCTTTAGATTCTAAGTGATGTCTCCCCACCACCCCCCAGCCACCTTCGACACTCACAGTGAAGAACCTCACTGGGGTGAAAGGCGAGAGGCAGGTCACAACCTGTTCTCCACAGACCCAGTTTATTCACAGGTTCACAGACCCTCGAGAGCAATCAGCATGATGATTTCAAAATCTTTTTCTTCTTTTGAGTGCAGAATGCCTTTTCCTAACCAAGTACATAAATCACATTGTCAGGCAGCAACTGGTTAAAACAAAGCTAGGGACCCAAGGGTCCATCCATTCCCTTCCCAGTCAAAAACCACTGATATCTCACAACTGTCTCAATTCAGAGATAAACCCAAAGGACCAGCCAGATAGCTTAGCAGATTAAAGCCCTGCTTAGGCAGATGCAGGGACCTGAGTTTGATCCCCGGTATGCTATGCCAGCCCTACCTCCTGGGGCATCCTGAAACAGTGATTGAGACTGGGCGTGGTGGCACACACCTGTAATTCCAGTGCTTGGGAGGCTGAAGACAGGAGGATCACTACGAGTCAGATCTGTGTAGTGAGACCTTGTAGACCCTGTACTAAATACAAAAATAAGATAAATCCAGCCCCCCAGAGTTTAAATTACCTATACAAAGTCACCTAGCAGCTTAGTTCAGCATATTATTAGGATTAGATATACTCAAACAAGCTTCCCCCATTGTACCACTGTCTTTCCTTTCTCATAAATATCTCTGCTAAAAGTGATGGTTAGAATAGGTGCTGTCCATTGTCTAGTGGGTGTCATTTCCAGGGCGGTCTCTGAGGCCCATAGCCAAAATGCTGCTGCATGTTAGGACCAGCCGAGTACCAAATCAGATGAAAAGTGAAGCCTGGAATTATGCGCTGTGCATTTCTATAACATTTGACAGGTCTAAAAACTCTTTTTCAGACGTGGCTGTATAATTCGCCAAGAGATTAATTTGTGTGACAGGCAGAAGTTGCCAGAAGAGAGCACAGCTCCCTGGAGCTGCTTTCATTTTCTAAAGCCTTGGTTCATGGGAGGCACACTGATCAGTTTTCCCAGAGGAGGCAAGTGAGGATGAGTAGGGGCCACAGGGACATTTAGGGAGGTCCCCTCAGGCTTGCTGGGAATAGGAGCTTCATGACGTGACCAGTAACTGGGACTCGGGCTTTGCAGCACCAAGCAGTGCAGGGAGGAGCATTCTCAAAGGCAAAGGGCTCCTGGGTGCCCAGGTGCACTGATTTCCAGCCAAAAGACCCAGCTGTCCAGCTGGCACGGAAGCGGCAGAAGTGCCTGGCTTCAAGGAGCCACTTGTGACTTTGAAATGAGCGTCCCACAGTGGCCAGGGCAGACCCAACAGAAAGCCTCTCCCAGGCTGGGGAGATAGCTCAGTGGCACAGTGCCTAACAGCCAAGCCAAGGTCCTGAGTTCAATTCCCAGGAAAAAAAAAAAAAGCCTCTTCTCCCTACCTGTGTAGGTAAAAGAAGCCCCAAGAGTGGGATTAAATCTCTTGACAGTTGGAATAGGATGATGGTGCAAAGCAGACAAAATCTGATTTATAAAAATAAAGCTGGTGTTTCTTTTGAAGACAAAAATCAAGACATTTTTATGCAGGTGAAGCAAAGCGTGTCATCTGCCATCTTTTGCCTTCGGTCCCCACAACATCACGTGGGGTAGTTAGGGCAGGTGTTGTTATTCTTACTGCTGCAGTGAGAAAACTGGGTCTTGCAATGGATTCGCGTCCTGTGGGTAGCGCTCAGTCTCCAATTTCCTCATTCCTGGAACTGTTACTTCCAATATTTGTCTCAGAAAAGAGTGGTGCATTGGAGATGACACAATGGGTTAGTTTTCTACTTAAAAAAAGAAAAGGAATTGTGAGAATTTTTTTCTAATGTTGGACCAGAAATATTTATGTCAAGTTGCTAAAAGACTTAAGAGTAATATTTTATCCCAGGAATGCAAATGCAAATGCAAATCTTTTTTTCTTTCTTAATCTCTCTCTCTCTGCGTGCGTGCATGTGTGTGTGTGTGTGTGTGTGTGTGTGTGTGTGTTACCAAGGATTGAACCCAGGGCCTTACACACCATAGACAAGTGCTCTGCCACTAAACTAGGAAAATATGACATATGTACACAATGGAATACTGCTCATTCATAATAAATGATAAATCTGAGTCATTTGTAGGAAAACAGATGCACCTTAACATCATAATGCTAAGTGAAATAAATCGGACACATAAGCATAAATATTGTATGTTTTCCTCTTATATGAGAAACTAAAACTATAAATAATTTAAAGACCAAAATAAAAGATAATATGAAATAGGGAGATAAATCCTTTGCAGATGGACAGTAGATCTAGAGATGGGAGGAGGAGAACTGAGCAATGAGAAGCAAAAACAGTTAAAATATGTTATGTATGTACATAAAGCAACTCTCCAGGTGAATATAATCATTACAGACTGCAAATATATACTAATAAACATTAAAATATATTTTTTTAGACAGGATCTCCCTATGAAGCTAATTCGGGCTGGCCTTAAACTCAAAGTGATCCTGCTGCCTCAGCCTCCCAAGTGCTGGGATTACAGGCATGCAGCCAGAACTATTTCTCAGAGTATGGCGCACTGGCCCCTGGCATTCACTGCAACCTTCCTTTAGCCTATGTGCAGCAGTGCAGAGTGTTCAACGAGGAAGCATTTCCTAGGCTTTCGGGAAGTGAGCTCAGTGCCACTCGTCAGGAGAGCTTGCATGGCCTTCCCCTCTTCCCTTCTGCTTTGGCCTTTGCTGTCAACATCCACAGGCACGAGGATGTATGTGTCTGCACCACACTCCACCACCAGCCCTTTGCTCTAGGGGGCTGGAAAGGCAGCGGCAGCAACCTCAGCCAGAGCAGCTTCCTTACTTTAGGCTACAGCTATGAGAGGAGCTTCCAAAGTACGCAGCTCCAGTGAGTGCCTCCTAACTTCCCTCAATGTGGTCTGTTTGGCAGTTTCTCAGGGAGGAATTCCTGGAGGACAAGACCAGAACCTACCATTCCAGCTCTTTCAACCATGCTACATGCACCCAATTCACCCTGTTAAATCCCTCTCTGCTTGAAATAAAACAATTGCAGGTTTTGCATGTGTACATTGAATGAAGCATTAAGTTACATAAAATAATATAAATCCCACAAAAAGAAAATGAAATAAGGGTGAAACAAGGAGTCAGACATAAAATGAGAACAATACACATTTCATAAAATTATCTTTACTTATGAAGGATAAATCACTATTTCCAAAGATGTCTACAAAAAGGAAAAACAATGGTTTGATTCACAAAATCCACTAAGCCAAAACATTATGATTCATGAAGAAGTACTATGTGCTCTGGGACCAGAAAAGGATTTCTCTCATGAGTCTTAAGAGTGCTGTTAATGATAATAATTCAGAAGAAATGATGTGGGTCTAGTAACTCACTGGTTGATCAACAACAAACAAGCTGGTTAGAGTGGGGTAATTATTTACAAACAACATGATTGTGTGGGCAGACCTTAAATCTTTGGTCTAAATTAATCCTAGGAATATACACTAGCTCCTGAGTCTTTCACTGGAGGGCAGTGCTCTTTGATTAAGAGTCCTCTGGCTTAACTTACAGTATCAGCGTTCTTATATAAATTACATCCACAGTACATCATCTGTGACTTGGAGTTTCAGTTTTCCTAAATTGAAGTGTGCAATTAGATAATTTACAAAGCATTTGAGCATCTCTTCTAGGATTTTTAAATAGTTTTTTCCCCATTATTTTTATAATCGTTATACCCACATCTTCTCTATCAGCAACCTTGCTTAACTCTTAACTTTCCAAGGCCTCTCCATACATTTCTGGCTTTTTGTTGTTGTTTTTGCAATAACCATTCCACTCATATTATTTGGAAGCTTAATATAGATAATTGTATAAAGATTCCTAATAACCTGATATAAACACGAATATATAACCTTGTGATAGCAAGTCTGGCTGGCATACCCATTTGGGAGCATAAGTGGTTTCGGTGGGCACACAGCTTGGCTGGTGTGAGTAGGAAGAGGTTGCCAAAGTAGGGGACACTGGCCCAGGGCACTGTGTGAGCTGGGTCCGCAGCTTAGGGTTCACAGGAGGTAGAGGATGCTTGTTAAATAAACATGGTTACTCCAGTAAGACCACACACACACTGAGAACTGAATGTCATACTTGACGGGGATTATCTCATCTAGTTCTGCAACTAGCCTATAAGCCAGAAACTAGTCTTATGATAGATGAAGTAACTAAGGCTCAGAGAATTTATGCAACTCCCCTAAAGTCCAATGGCTAATACAACAGAGGTGGAATTAAAACAGAAGCCTTCTTGTAGCCATTCACCCAACATTAATGCTCATAATAATGTGCATTCTGTAATTTCCTCTGTCTGGGATGGAAGCTGACCATCACCCTGAAGTATAAGATAGCAAGAGTGTCTCTGAGATTATGGGATTAATCCATGTATACAGCTTTATTATGTTCCTAGGAAGCCCTTGGATTTTAAGGGAGGGAGCAGATGAACTGATTATTCTTTACATGATTGTGCATAAGCATTGTTTCTATCAACCAGGCTTTTGATGGATTCTGAATGTCAGGGAGTTAGAGGTTGTACAGCCTGACAAGTACCTGGAGTGCTGCTATTTTCATTGCCCGTTAAGAGCAGGCTAATGCTCTTCCAATCAGGCCAAGCAGGAGTAAGGATTGATTGACATTCTTGGGAGGAGGGCAGTTGCATTCACTGGAGAGCAATTCAAAGGTAAAGTGATAACCTATTGTTAGCCGAACAGTGAAGATCCCATGTAATTCTGCTGTGGTTTGGCTTTATTTTAATCATAGACAGCCAAACTATAAAAGCAAGTATGTGATTGGAAAATAACTCCTTTTCTTCCAATTTTTTTTTTGAGACCTAAGAAAGAAAAGCTAACAATCTTTAAAGATACATTCAATGAAAAGCCATCCAGACACACTAACATTCCTTCTACTTTTTTCCAGCCCACTTTTATTAAGTATACTATATTTCAAATTTAATTAACTTTTAATAAGCCACACATCTCTCCCAGCACTACACCAGGCCTGCCCATATGAGTTATTTTTACTTAATAAAATGAATAAAATCAAAGTTCACATATTTTTTATCTCACTTTTAACCCATCTTCTACATTTGGTAGAAGTGAATCAAAAAACATAGGATCTTAGACTTCTAATAGTCAATGTGACAAGAACTCATGAAAATGTTAGATTTTTGTTTGATCCACACTATGGGGAATTATAAGTTTAATTTATGTGTGGTGATTTGGAGTGACAATCATGATATACTGTAAATCAAAAATGGAAGTTGCAGAATATGTATAGTGTGGAGGACCGCCTGAGCAGCTCTCCTTGAAAGAAAAGTGACTGTCTCCATTTTGACTGAGCCTGACCCTATTCCCTTGTACTGAAATGTAAAGAGCTGGCTAGGACTTCTCATTATCCTTTCAATTGGCCTTAAGCAGTGTGTGATGGTCTAGCCGAGGTGCTGATGGTAATTTTTGAAGATGGCACGCGTGTTTCCCTGATAACAGGATGAAGAGCCAGTGCTCCATGGTGTCAGCTGGGAGCGAGCCTCAAGATAGAGGCTATGACTTCCTGGGGCGTGAAAGGTTACACGTCAAAGCTAAAGCACCGGAACCCCAAAATCTCAATTGGCCTTATTGGTCTAGCCGAGGCGCTGGTGGTAAATTCTGAACATGGCACGCGTGTTTCCCTGATAACAGGATGAAGAGCCAATGCTCCACGGTGTCAGGTGGGATCGAGCCTCAAGATAGAGGCTATGATTTCCTGGGGCTTGAAAGATTACATATCAGAGCTGAAGCACCAGACCCCCAAAATATTAGATGCTATCTCAATAGCATTATGCAAATTCTCTAAATATGGCGGAGGTAAATGCAGGCCTCCTACCTAGCCCACCTCACAGCTCACCTTCTTCCCACAATTCCCTTCAGAGCTCACCTTCCCAAAATTCCCTTTCGCAAGCCACTCCCCCTTCTCCAATGAATAAAGCCGGAGTGCAGCCCTGGGTCGCTCTCTTGGTTCCAGAAGCTGCTTTCACAATTGGGCCTAGGGCCCCTTGGCTCCCCATTAATTGTATAAATATGTTTTAGTGTCTTTGTTATCACCGTGGGTTGTGCTGGGAGCGGTAGATTGGAATTAACTTGGTGGAATTCCAATAACGGGTTGTTAGGAATATAAGTTTAGACTTCTTGGGCCGGGATGAGAACTAGGAAGGGGCTCCGACAGTATAGTACAATCCCACTTTAAATAACATATGTTTATATATGCACACATATATAAAAGTAGAAAGATATAAAAGGAAACAAATCAAAGCAACATTGATTACCTACAGGACAGCATAAGATGTGCAAATTTTTTCAGAACGGTATTATAATCAGTCCCCACATCTGTAGGTTCTACCAATGAGAGAAGATATATTTTAAAAATTGCATCTGTACCAAACATGCACAGTCTTTTTTCTCTTGTCATTCCCTACCCAATACCATATAACAACCATCTGTTTAACATTTGCATTTTATTAGGTATTATAAGTAATGTAAGATGATTTAAATTACACAGAAAGATACACATATGCAAAGGTCATATGCAGATACTATACAACTGTATACAGGGGGCCCATACCTCCTCAGAGTTTGGTATGGGAGGGATTCCTAGAACCAATTGCCTTCCCTACAAATATGAAGGGATGACTGTATGTTACTTACACATTTAAATTTGAAGATAAGGGCCTTAGTGTTGGAGAAAGCTGGAAAAATCATGGACCCCAAAGGCCTACTTCTTCCCTATCTTCCTGTGTGAGTCACTGGGGAGTCTGTAAGTGGCTAGGAAATATCCCCCTAAGGCTCCAGGAAGAAGAGACATCAGCTACAGTCAGCCACACTGTGGCAGGATGGGATGGATTCTAAGCTGCTAGATGGCAGAGGACTTAACAGTGCTCTCCAAAGGGCCCAACATGTGGCTGTGAGAAGGGGCGGGGCCCAGCAAATGGACTTCTTGGACTACGTTGCTACTGTTTGGCTTATTGGCATTTTCACTTGATGGGATTCAGCAGTAGTAACAACACAACCTGGAAACTTTCTGATTCCAGTAAGAAGGACTTGGGAGTCAAAGTTTATCACACCTCCCTGAGTCTCCATTTTCTCACCTTTGTAATGTAAATTCCTGTCACCTAGGACTGTTGTGAGGAAGATGGAGAATGGAATTAAATGCTTAGTGCTTTTATTTGCTCAAATAAAAGGGGGTCAGCTTAGCGGTAAATAGCAGCACAGGCCAGGCAGGTGATGGACTTGGGAATCCTTGTGTTCTTCCATTGTCTTTGAATTGCCATTACCTGCAGATGTGCACTTCAGAGAACTGGGGAAAACTGCTTTCTATGTGTGCTCTGAGTGTGTATTCGATCCTGGGACTTTATCTTTTTCTGTCTGTTTGGAAAAACTTCCTGTTTGGCAAGGCCAAAAATCTAAATCCTTACCTACCTGGAGAGAAAAAAGAGCAAAAGATTCTTACGAAACTTGTGTCCAGAAAGCATCATGCCCAGCAAGCATTAGGATAGGAAACACTCCCTCTTGTGTCTTAGGCCAGGAGTAATTTGGAAGGTTTTTCTGAGTGTGGGTTATCCAGGTTGGCTGTCTTGATTGGAATGGGAAAAAACAGAGAGTTTGACACAGAGCCCAAATCCAGAAATTAAAATTTACTGAATTCATATCTTGCCTTGGCCTCATACTAGCTCTGTAATCTTGAGCAGGTTAGCTTGATCTCTCTACCCCTTAGTCTCTTATCTATGTAACAATAACTATAACATATAGTTATGGAAAGATTAGATTCATGTCTGAAAAACTCTGAGAACATAGAGTGCTAGATGAGAGGTTCTCTGGATGAATTTGTACACATAATATAGTTCCCCATATCTGTGTCCAGACAGACATAACTAATCAACTATAGAATTTTTTTCTCATGGAAGTGGCAATTTAAAATCTGTTACTCCATGTAGTTGCTAATTACTTAGCTCACCAAATGAAAACTATCATCATATTCCTATTATGTTGACTGGAATGTCTGACTGGAGCAGTAAAGAAAGTCAGTTCACCCACATTGTGTTCTACATCACATACTCAATAGGAGTAAAATATACCTCAATTGGAAGACAGTGTTACTGATGAGGGGGGGTTTGTCAGTTGGGCTAGGCCCTGTCACGTGCATACACGTTTTGAGCTGCTCTAGAATGCTTGTTCATATCCTCAGACCAGCAGCCATGAAGAAAATCCTTTTGCCTGTCCTCATTTTTCATTTGCAATAGAACAAGAGAAACTGCTAAGCCACAGACCACAAAGAAAAAGGTCAGTCTCATGAAACACACCACAGCCCTGCTGATGTGCTCGAAAATGCACGCACACTTCAAAGCCAGCCATGGATGGAGACCCACAGGCGAGCCACTAGAGAATGTTTATTTCAATCAGGAATATTTACCCGGAGGACCCAGTACTTGGGAGGTTAAACCCATCATAGAAGAACCCACATCATAAAAGCTGCATTTAACCAACAAAAGTGGAATCGACAGTGGAAGAGACATATGGGCAACAGCTTGTTAATTTATAACCAACAGTAACAACTGTTGAAGTGACAGAAAGGTGGTGTTTTCACTTATGCTGGCACTGATCTGAAATTCTTGCTTCACCCAGAGTAGGGCACCTCTGTACGCTTCAGACTCCACACCCTTCTGTCAGTGGCGGACATTGTTTTATTCCTGAGCTCAAATGGACAAGGCTATTCTTCGAAACACAGAGGAATAGGTGTTTCTGGGTGACAGGGGAAGTTCATATGCTACCCAGAGGACAGTAAGCAGATTGTGAAACTGTGAAATCAACAGACGATTCTTCACATTAGCTTTAACATGAGTCACAATCTTACTGACATCTTGGAGGGGTTGGCAATAAGTAGTAAAGTAGTTGATTTGATTTCATGAGTTTTTCTTATACTTTTGATGTGGCTTAAATTTTGATCAGCTGATGCTGAGAAAAAGCTAATCAAAGGGGTCATTCAGATCATTTGGGATTGATGAAGCTCCTGTTTTAAGGACCTAGGGTTCGGCAGGTGGCGTAGCCCAGTGGAATGCTGAGGGCTCTGGGTTCAATCTCCAGCACAGCAAAGCAAACAATTCAATAAATTTCTAGGCTGCAGGGGCCACACTAGAGAGTACCACTCAGCTCCATTGCTTATAGCCAGCAACCAAATTTAAGGGAACCTAGCCAGCTTCTTAGAGACAAAGGTTTCTTACATTTAAGTGGAGACAGATAATACCTATCTTCTAGCATACTCATGGGGTTTAAATAAGGTAAGAAATGAAAAATATTAAATATAAACTCAGGTACACAGCAGGAATTAAGTGACAGCTATCATTGTCATGTGCCAATTATGCAAACAAGTTAACCTATCATTTATATGACCAAAATATGAAAGAAGATCCCAGCGAAAATTGAGTGAATGTGTTATAAGAGTCAAGGATATGTGGTATAATCTCTCAGGGAGCAAGAAAAGTAATTAATCGAAACTATTTAGATACTTTGGTCCAAGCCCTTCAAGGTCAATAAAGACTCAGGACATAAGAAAACCTGTGCTGTAACATCCTATAACTCAGTGGTTTCCCAAATTTTCTGTTTAAGAAGATTATGGGGCTACAGAGGAACGGTATAGAAGATGTATAGTGTACCTAAGGAGAGTCACCTAGAGAAAAAACATTCTCTCAGGCTTTCACAGAGAGCAAACTGGTATGACTCATCCTGATGGCTGACACTGATAACAGTTCTACAAAGCACTGTACATGGCTTCAAACTTAACCCTGAGGGGATTTGACTGACCTTGGAGATACAAAAGTTACATGTTTTGTTACATAGGTCTTACTTTAACTTGCCCTTAACCACCCAGCAGAAAAGTTTAACCATGAGGCATAAAACATAAAGCTCGATTAGTATGCTGAGCTGTAAAAGGCTTAAGTCAGCAGCTTCCAACATTGCCAGTTTTGCCCATAACCCACTGCAATTATGGAATATTGGACTATGTATACAACTCCTTTCTCTTAGTTCAATAAGAAATTTTTTATACTAATAATGATTAGAAAAATTATCACGTCTATACCCTGTGCTCTAACTACTGTGCTCTAACTACAACAATATGCATTGTATCAATTATTGAGAATGTACTACTAACGTGTTTTGAAACTGTTACATTGTTACTTCTTATTAGAAGTAAAAAAATGAATACTTTAAATAATTGGTATGAAGGAAATTTTAAGAATAATAGCAGAGTTCCAAAGCAGGGTTGCAGGGATAGTGGCACCATAAAAACACTGAGCCTACAATTGGAATGGCTGCTTCATGACACCTCACTGAAGGTGCTAAAAGATTCTCCCCAGACAGGAATTGAAGGGGGATTTGGATGACACAAATAGAAAGTCAAAAAGAAAGCAAATACAAAAGAAAGTTAGCAGAAGGGAGGGTGGGGTGAGAAGGCCTAAGATTCACTAGACTCCCAGAAGCGGAACAGGATGGGGCAGAGGCAATTTAAAACTCAGAACTTTCCAGTATTGATGAAAGACGCCAACACATAGGTTCAAGAAGTTCAAACAAGGTAAAATACAGAGAAGTTTACATTTAGGTTTATCACAGTGAAACCTCAAAGACCAAGAAAAACAGAAATAAAGCCAAAAAAAGTGAGAGTACGTGTGGTGAACACTATAACCACTGTTCTGAGTTAGCTAGCTAGTAAGAACAGTTTTTAAGAATGAAGACGAAGCTGGGGACATAGCTCAGTAGCACAGCACCTGCCTGGCAAGCACAAGGTCCTGAGTTCAGTTTCCAGTACACACACACACACACACACACACACACACACACACACACACACAGAAGTAAAAACTAAAGGAGTCTGGAATCAATAGGCCTTTACAAAAGGTTTTCCTCTGTATTTTATGATCATAGATATTGTACATTTCTTCCATTGTGCTTACTAGATCTTGAATATCAATGACTATGTACAGTCCTTAAATCAAAATCAAGTCTCAAAACCCAAACAACTTGATCCTTGCTACATAAAGAACAAAAAAACAAACAAAAAAAGTTTATCATGTTAGCAAACAAATTGAAGGGCATCAAGTTAAATTTGAATTTCAGACACAATTTAAAATTCTATTTACTTATTTGATACAGGGTTTTGCTACACAGTTCAGACTCATAGTGATCCTCCTGTCAGCCTCCCCAGTACTGGGATTACAAGTGGGTGTCACTATGCCCAGACTTGGTGGCTGGCTCAGTGTGCCCATGGGTGGGACTGGTACAGCATGTGGTGCCGAAGATCAAATGGGTCCTCACGCTTGCCAGGCAGGAGCTTAGGCTGCTGAGCTATCTCCCCAGCCCTCAGATATAATTTTAAACAATGCTATAAAATAGGCACTATTGAGATCCTTGAAGTTTTTTGAGAGCTGGTTTTAGTACTCTGATGAGGGCCAGGTCACTCAACACAATGTATAGGTGGGGCCTTTAGTTTATGGGTTGAATTATATCCCTTCCTAATTCCTCTGTAAAAGTCCTAACTCTAAACTCTGGTACAATGCAATGTAACCCTATTTGGAAATAAGATCTCTGCAGAGGTAGTTTGTAAAGATGAAGTCTTATTGGGGTGCTGTGAACTCTAACTCAATATGACTGATGTTCTTAGAAAAAGGGGCAAATGGACACAGACAACCAGGGATAGCACTACGTGAAGGTGAAGGTAGAGATCTACACAGCAAGAACAGTCAAAGATTGATAGCAATCTCTCAAAATGGGAGGAAGGCTTCAAACACATCCGCTGGCAGCCCAAGGAAGGACCCGTCTGGCACACTGATCTCAGCCTTCCAGTGTGCAAAACTGTGAGACAATCAAACTTCTGCCAGGTGAAGTGCGGCAGCCTGACAAGAGTAAACCAAGTTTCTTTTCTAGATGTTCCCTGGAAACCTGCCCAGCTAAAGGTGGTCCTGAGAGCACTTTGGTGGCACCTTTTCCCCAGCAAGTGCTGGCTCTGGAGAACCTCTTCAAGGTCCACTTTGAGGTAGCACCTTAGGCCCTGGGGTCTCTGCTAGGCAGCTTCAGCCACTCTCCCCACTTCTGGAACATCAAAAGTATGTCAGCTATTTCCCTTCCTCCCTACCCTTCCCCACTGAAACCCTTCCTTACTTCTTCTAATAACCATGAGCAGCTGTGTGACCTCAGTAACACTTCACCACACTTAGGTTCACTCTCCTCTGGCTTTCATTGCTGTCTGTCCTGGACTTTGAAGTTTCACTATGACATGAATTTTTATTTTATCTTGTTTGAACTTGTTCAATCTATGGATTAGTGTCTTTCTTGTTCAATCTATGGATTAGTGTCTTTTGTGAATACTGGACCGTTTTCAGGGCCCTGCCAAAAGAACCCCTGCCTCTGCCCACTTCCCCTTTTCTCTTCTCCCCAAAGCCTCACTTCCCATCTCTGAGTGTGAAATCAGGCTAGCTGTGTGAGCTTTTCCTCCCTGGAGCTTTCTCCTCCCTGGAGCCATCTTCTCCCAACTGATGAGATTTCTTCAAAAGTACTAATTAACTCATAAATGAAATAAATCAGACTCACATCTGTAAACATCATATTGTCTCCTGAAGAAAGAGCCCAAAAAATAAAATGTAAAAGGTACAATAGATAGTATGAAAGAGAAATCTCATAAAGGGAAGGAACAACTGGGATGAGGAAAAGGAGAAAAGAAAGAAAAAAAATATATGCCTACACACAGGATAGCTTGGATAATTGTACTGCTGATTTCTAATGGTATACTGAAAGGAATATTTTTTTTTTAAAGTTGAAAAACCATTTATTTCACTGGAAAGATAAAAGTGATCCAACTCTGGGTCTAACCTTTGGGCTAAAAGAAACCCAAGAGCCGTGGTGGCCTGTCATTCCCAAATCTAACACTCACTGGAGGCAGGAGGCAGGGAGGAGAGAGGGCAACCCCACCACAGCTTCTGCATACAATGAGGCCTGCTGGGAAAACAGAACATGAATAGGAAGCTACAGAAGTATTAAACAACAGCAAGAATAGGATAAAGGGCACTAGAGAGAAAAAGAAAGGAAGTCTGAACTTAGCAAGGTAAATTAAGGTCACAGTTCTTGAGGGACTGAATGCACAGAGCTGAAACCATCCCAGAGAGAGGTACCAACGAAGTGTGGATTCTCATGCACAAACCTAGCTTGGAATTTCAGCCCACGCATATCCCACCTTGAAACTCAGTGTTATCAAGGCCCCTGATGGCCTCCACTGCATCTTCGGCCTGTTCCATGTGTACAAAGGCATATTCTTGCCTGATGACATTCGATGACTGGTCCATATTCCTCAAATTTGGCCCAAAGCTCTTTGTTGGTACAGGTGGGGCTGATGTTACCCATGTGTAACTTGGTTGAAGCTTTGCTCTTGTTCTTGCTGGCTTCTACATTGATGTTAACCCCATGTAACTTATAGTAGTGCAGGTTCTGGAAGGCATCCTCCGCCGCTCTCTTCTCCTCTATGTGCACAAAGCCATAATTCTTAATGATGTCACATTCCAGCACCTTCCCATACTGCTCAGAGAGTGCAGATCTCTTTCTTTGTGGCCTCCTGCGACAGGCTTTCAATGAACAGCTTCACCATCTTGACCCAGCTACACAGAAATCTGTAGGGCCTCCTCCTTGCAGCATGGACGCTTCCAACAAAACACTTGAAAGGAACAATTAATGCTTACAACTTTTGGACCACTTTTATGTGCTTATATCTGGTAATCTGAACAATTACTCTAAAGACAACAATATGAAATGTAACAACCATTGTTGAACTCCTATGACTTCATTTAGTGAAATTCTGCATCGTTTTTAACTTTTTACCATTTTTTATTTAAAAAATAAATACAAATAAAAAATTAGTAATGTTCATAAGAAAGTAATAATTAAGTACTCAAGAAGTACTAATTAAGGTAAGTCCTGATGGGACTTAACTGACCTTGTCAGATACAAAAGTTGCATGTTTTGTTATATAGGTCTTGCTTTAACTTGGCCTTAAACATCCAGCAGAAAAGTTTAACCATGAGGTATAAAAAGTAAAGCCAGATTAATATGCTAAGCTGTAAAAGGCTCAAGTCAATAGCTTCCAACATTGCCAGTTCTGCTAATAACGCACTACTATTATGGACTATTGAACTATACATACAGCTACTTTCTCTTAGTTCAATGAGAAGAAATATTTGTACCAATAGTGTTTAGAAAACTTATCATGTCTGCATCTTGTACTCTGAGCTACTATGAAGACAACAGTATGCATTATATTAATTATTGTGGCTGTCCTAACATGTTTTGAAACTGTCTCATTGTTATTTATTAAAATTAATGAAATTTAAAAAAAGAAGTACTAATTAACCAGTTCAGGGGCATAGGTAGTGAGAACACCTGTACCTCAAGAACATAGCAATTTGGTCATCACCCAAGGATGACAAGGTAGTCTCTCCTTAGTTAACCACAGTTGATGGCCATGGGCTCCTTGGAGAAGGGTGACAGTCTCAATGCAGCCAGGCTCAATGGGTGAGCATTGGGATGGATGAATTGTTTCATAGAGAGAGAAGTGGGAGGACAGTAAGTGAAATGCAGAGGCAGACCTGAATGCAAGTTCTGGCTCAGTGTGCTGCTAAGTGAACTAGGGCAAGTCTTAATATATTTTTGCAAGCTTTGGGGCTTTCTGACTCTGAGTATCTAACAGCAATGGCAAACCTTTTAATGATACGAATAGCCCCCTGCAGTACGTGTACCACAGGTCTGCCACACTGGAGATAATTCACAATTGAAGAAGTGATACCCAGTATGGGTAAATTCAGGGTGGGAAAGAGAACATGAGCCAAAATAACTCTAGTATATGGCAGAAATAGTTGCAAGAGCTTAAGAAGTATGGAATGTCATAGGAATTCAGAAGCAATTTCCAACTAAGATGATTTCACTGGCCTTGAAAAATAGTGGCTTGTTGGTAAAGACAATGGAAAAGTCTGAGAATGGAAGCAGAGGAACATGGGGGCATACCCACTGCTGAACTATTGTGGAAGGAGACTCCAGGAGAAGGCTTAAGAAAGCTCAGAAAGCCTTCAATTACTGCTTCAAATATTGGCACTTTCAAAGAGCACATAATCACCACAGCAAAGTCATTTCAACAGCATAGCAGTGGTGTTGTTTTACAAAAACAATAAGCAGCAGTATTTTATATGATTCAGTGTTGGACACACCAGCATTGGAGTATTGTTCAATTTTCCTGCTCAAGAAGCTTAAGTAACCATAAGGAAAGCTACCTTATTGTGGCAGTGGCAGGGCCAGTGATTGAACCCAGGGCCTTTGCACTGATCTCAGTCTCCAATCCTTATTAAAGTTTTTATTAGTGCATGTCTACAACACCTAATAGTTACTTTTAGGGATATTGGTACATCCATGTATCTCTTTATTCCCAACCCCAAATCTCCAAGAAGTCTGCCCTTTCATTTCCTACCATCTCTTCCTCTTTTACAATTTTGAGACAGGATTTCAATTAGGTCACCAAGCTGGCCTGGGTGGACTCAAACGTGAAGTCTTCTGCCTCCCAGAAGAGTGCTGGGATAAAGGTATGCAAAAGCTATGAATGTTTGAGTACTGTGTGGGTCTTGAGAGCCTTACATTAAACTATGCTGTGACAGATGCTACTACAACAGAACTGAGGTTTCCAGAGTAATGGTAAATGGTAGAGACAGGGTTGGTACCAGGATTCAAATCTACTGGAAGCCAGGACACCAGGCACCCAATACTGGCTTATAACGAAAAGTTGAGTCAAGAAGGAGTGACAACATGCTTATAACTGAAGATTTTACATGCACACCTAAATAATAGTGCAAACATTTGGAGAGAAAAGATTTCTCTTGTTTGTGTTCAATTAGCCTTCATTCTTGTCTATAATAAAATAACAACCTCCTGATTAAAATGTGGATCTGTTTTTCCCTATTTGGTACATTCCAGGGCACACAAATCCCTCCTGATTTGAAAAGGATTTTTCATTATAGGCCACCGTTTAGTGCTTCTCTTTGCAGGAGATACTTCAGTGGGTATAGATGTTACCTCCATAAAAGAGGCTAATGGTGTTTGTGTGCCTAATCCTTTAATAGGATTATAGGTTATAAGGTAGTGGGAGAATGCAGTGCCTGTCTCAGTTCCAAAGGTCTAGACAGAACCTTCTGGTCTTGCAAGATGCTCTAGCCACAGCTCAGTACCGAACTCCAAGACACAATGTACCAATGTTGAGTAAGTGATGAAATTTAAGGACTATTCTAGAAGCCAGTAGGAAGAAGGATTGAGTAAAGAACAGAAATAGTTCATGATGACATTATTTCTCTTCAAAATACAAGGCAATAAGAATCTAACCCCTTTTTTCAGTACTGCTGTCAACTTTGGTCACCACTTAATTTTTAGATAGTTCTTTTAGGAAACCTGCCAGGTACATCAGAATGGGCCACATAAAAACTGCTGTTATTTTGCCAACAAAAATGGTCATTTCCCAAGAATCAACTTAATAATCAAAGCTATGTGTGAATTTTCAAAATATTTACTATTTTTTCAATTTAAATAGAACCTAGGGTATAAAAAATGAGAAAATGTAATACAGTAAAAATTTTAGTATCTACTGAATCTTCAAGCACATAAATCCTAGTATGATTTGATAGCCCTGAATGTATTTTATATATACCGGGTACAAAATTTTCTGCAAGAGTGGATCTACTTTAAGAAAGAAAGAAAGACATTCATTTGATTTATAGATTTACATTTTTATTAGAATTCTTCAGAATGGTCAACAGTTGGACAACATATCAGGAAAAAAACACATGAAAACACAGTGTCCTTTAAGCTTGCACCGCTTATATATTTACACATAAAGTTACTGTATATATAAAAAATATTTTCAAGGACTCATGGGCTTAGGAATATTCAAAAGACATTATTGCTACATTTCAATATTTACAAAAAAGCCACAAAATAATTTCAAACATTAAGCAACTGCAAAAAAATCAGATGTAAAAAAAAAATATAAAAATATAAACTTTCAAGAATATCCAAGACAAAACTCTCAATGAAGTGCCCCTGAAGTACCTAGACATCTACAATTAACTTCTTACCATAATCAAAGTCAATAGGAACACAAAGGAGTTTTTCAGACAAAGTATGGCAAATGGTAACAATCTTTTATATGACAACACAACCCCAAAACCTGTTAACTTTGGAAAGGTGCGAGAGTATCAAACTCCAGTGCAAATGGTGACTTCCGGATTAATGGACAAACTGCTCTAAATGTAGTCTAAGGGATGAATGAGGGAAAACCGTGGAGGCAACATACCTGAATCTTGCAAGACAACACAGAAATCTTGCCATGTACACATTTACCTCTTATACTAAGCGGCAATGAGGAGACGGGGAGAAGAAAGTCAACCACCAAGAATAATATCCAGGATACAGCCTAAGTGTAACAACTTGCATATGTTTTGGTGGAATGGCATTATGAAGAAGGTCTAAGGAATGAGTACAATATACTCAGTATAAATAACAGTGCCTTAAGTGCACGTGGACTGCAAACAGGTAGGTCCCTAAGCACTCCACTTTCGCAAGCTTCTATGCAAGCGTCTGGGAAACTGTTCCAGGGAACTGTGTGCAGACACACAGGACTAACGGTGAAAGCCAAGTTACTTCTTGGGTACCGAGGGACCCTCCTGGACTCGGGGAAAACATCCCTTCAAATGCATCTCCACAAGCATACACACACCCACTCACTCTCTCTATCTCTCTCTTTCTGAGAACTGGCCCAATGTCTAGGACATGTCTGTGAAGAAGGCTGATTTTAACTTCTACTTCCTGCCATACAAGATTCCAAACTGACAGAGCACTGCAGAACCATGTGGGAAATCAGTCACATCTTCAAACAGCACAAAATCCATTGAGCGCAATGCTACTCTGAAGCCAGCAAGCTTGTTCTGGACAATCGACAGGGCAAGTTCATTGGCTACAAGAGGAGGTTTCTTTCTGTTAGGACTATGCTTAGCAGTTCCTTAAATACAAAAATAAAAAATAAAAAATAAAAAAAACCAACAACAACGAAAAAAAAAAAAAACAGTATTAACTTTTTCCTTCAAATCTGTATGGCTCAATCTATCCCTGCACACAACAGATGAAATGCCAGGGTTGTACTCAGAAACTAAAGCTGTGGGCTCCCTCTCCAGTGCACAATCATGCACAACCTACAGATGAGTATATACAGATGCTGGCTAGGGAGGCCTCATCTCCAAGTCAACTGCTGATAGTCAATTTTATTTAAAAACCAGGGCAGGTACACAAAAGCTCATGCAGTGGTCCACAGCAGTGTGCTTATTTTAGGCTCAGGGGTACTTTTTCTTAGCCTAGGTCCATTCTTAGCATGGAATGTTAGATTTCACAGACATGGATCTTGCCATTTGTGTTCTTTGTTCTAATCACATTCCATTTTTCACACATCTTTGTATCACCCTTGATCCTTTCTTTAGGCCAAAGGTGAGTACTTCTACTTATTCAAATAAACAACCAACCATACTTTTCAAACAGAACTGGAGAAGCACTGAAAAGAAATCTGGGCATCTAGCCCATCCCATCCTCCCTAGATTCTCTAAGTTGGATTTTTTTTTCTGTTTACAGTAGGAGCTACTTTGCTTTTGGGAATATATACAGTTTGATGAGTTGGTGGCTGATGATAAGACAAGCATCAGCCACTAAAGTGTGCTCATAAGAACAAGATTACGGGGGTGCCACTACCCTGGCACAGGACACAAGTTGGAGGGAAACAAAATAACCATCACAGAAGCCAGCAGAACAGGATCGATCATTGCTCCTACAGGGGAGACGAACGACCCCAAGTGGTCCTCTTGCTCAGACATCATCGCGCACAAGGAGAGGCTGTGTCGCTGACGCGCTGCTGCCGACTGAATTGACTCGCACAGAATGGTCTACCACCATGGGGTTCTCTGGGTTAGGGGTGCAACTGGCCAAGTTGGAGTAAATCTGGGAAGACAAGGCCACAATTAATACAGCAATCCGTGTGACACACACAGAGCAGCAGCTAGGGCACGTGGAGCCTCAGAATCGCGAGTAATAGACAAGGACTCATGAAGAGAAGCGGTTACAAGAGCTCGGTGGATAAAACCCACATCATAACAATGAAACAAATACAAGCTTTGTTTTACTCCTCGTTTCCCCCCGAGGAAGTCACCTTACACAAGAAGTGGCAGCAAGACATCTGCACGCCTCACTCTGCTGATGGGATGCATTTGGCGACAAGCACTGCCTAACCTATGAGAAAGTTTTATAAATCCCTATGGCCAACTGCACCCCAACTGCTCATGCAATTTGCTGAAAAACCCACGGCTCTTTTAGGGGTCTTCAGCTGGGAATCCAAGCATTTGGGTGGAAAATACTGTTTCATTTGAAACATGCCTTGACACCCGTAGAGCAGGCTGTAACCTCACCATGCAGTAGTGTGCTCTTTGAAAAGAAAGCTCCAAGCATATGGCCCAGAAAAAAAAAAAAAATAGCAGCTTATAAAAATCTGAATCAAAGTAAGGATCATAAATTCTTCCCTAAAAGCAGGGGAGGAAATAATAGATTTGAACTTTCATCCCTCCCTCCCTAGAACACTGGGAGGGATTTCCCAACTTCAAACGACTGCGGCTTGTGGGCCTGACAGCTACCGCCATGTGCTGGCTACGCTGTGTGAACAGGATGCTGACTTTATTGCAGTAACAAGCTGCCTTTCATTCAGGTTCACAGCACATGAGCCCTCCCAAGGATGAGTGGCCTCGACCCGTGAGGGGAGAGCACAGCGACCCCGTGATCTGCACTCAGGGTGGAGGAGGAGCACAGCAAGTCCTCGTGGAACTGCCACTCCCACTCTTCTGAGCACAAGCCTCCCTCCCTCCACCCCCACATGCAGCCTTCTCTGGCTCAGAACAGGAGGGCCAAAGTTACAATGCAGACCAGGAAGAAAAGTGCGGAGCCATGGGTCATCAGCCTTAAATCCTGAGGACCACACACCTGAAAGCGGATGAAGCCAGATTATGGGCCTGGTCAGGTACTCACATGATTAGTGCTATCAGAAATCTGCTTCTCAATGAGCTGGACAATTTGCTTGAATGTCGGCCTTTTTAGAGGATCAGCATCCCAGCATGTCTTCATTATGTCATACCTGCAAAAGGAGAGCCACCAACTGTCACCCCTCTGTGCCCTTGACCTGTCTTCCAATGTCTACCCCAACAACTTCCTAACAGTCCATGGCTGCGTACATGAAGCAGCATGTGCACAAAATAGAATGCTATATGAGATATTGTCAAGACTTTCCAAATTCTTGGCAAAAAGAGATTATGAAAAAAAAAAAGAACTACAGCACTAACATTTGATCAGGGTGTCACAAAAGGAACTGAGTGACATTTCAAACTACACTAGTGAAAACCCTCAACATCTGGGTTTCTGTCTTTAAAAAGAAAACTAAAAGGGGAAATGTTATCTGAAGAAAAATATTCTCCTCGACCCTTACATTTCAGCAGGAGCGTGCTCAGGGCTGAGCATCCGGAACCCTTCCTTGATCATCTTGTAGAACTTGGAATCAACCGGCATTCCTGGGTAGGGGCTGCTTCCTGCAGCAGACAAGTGGCAAATCACAATCAGAAACTGCCAGCAAGCAGGGCACCAACACAAACCTACAAAGATGTTCTAAGTCTAATGAGGCATCTTCAGTACCTAAAGAGAAGAGCTCCCACAGAAAAATCCCGTAGGACCAGACGTCACTTTCAAATGTGTACACGCAGTTGAAAATGCTTTCTGGTGCCATCCACTTCACAGGCAGTCGGGCCTAGGAGGGAAGCACACAGGTTCAGCCACGTTAAAGAAGAAGCTCCAAAAGTGAATGGGAACACCCCTACACATGCTCTTCCTATGGCTAGGGGGAAGGTGAGCGCAGAGGACCACCTAACAAGACCTTCGTCTACACGACTTCAGGAGGGTCCTGCAGCTTCTGAAATGGTTTATGGTTCTATTATGCTCATTTAAACAGGTGGGGAAACACGCATGTAATCTCAACAACTTGGGAGGCTGAGGGAGGAGGATTGCCAGTGTTGGAGGCCAAACTGGGCTACACAATGAGTTGAAGGTCAGTCTTCACTACTGTTTCAAAGAACAATAAACAAACAAGCAAAAAATGTGGGGACATGAAGTCAGTGTAACATGGTGAATAAGCACACAGAATTTAGAGACAGGCCTGGGCTCTACTTGGGGCTCAAGTGCAAAAATTTATTTAGTTGCCACTGAATGCATTCTTCCTTTTTCTTAGTAACAGAAATACGACCTTCCATAATTAGCACTACATTTCCCAGCCTGCGCTGCAGCTAGCTGTGGCCATGTGGCTGGGTCACTCAGATGTATTTGTGGGGGCTCTAGAAGAACTTTCTTAAAATACAGTAGTCATGCATCCTCTGTGTCTTGTTTGTAGAGTCCCTTCCTTTATTCTGCCCTATGCATGTAGTGATGGGCTGGCTATTTGCAGTTTTCCTGGGCTGTGAAGACAAGGATTATACCAGGGATGGCAAAATGTGAAAAGGCATGAGGAACTGGTCCTTAGCACTTTATGAAACTTACCAACCCTGGCCTTCCATCTCTAGTCACCTTTTATTTTAGGTTTTCTGTAATATGCGATCCAAACTATCCCTTACTAGTAAGCTGGGAACACTACTTAAGTCTTGGTAGGTAGCTTCAGAATCTTTCATAGAACAAAAATAATACTTCCAATTCCACAAGTTGTTTTCTGACATACATGAGATGATGTGGATAAAAAGCTCAACACTGCCCAATTCACTAGAATCTGAAAAACTAGCCAGCACACCAAGAACTCAGTAGCAGTATTGGCAATCATGCCTCTTGGCAATGGTAGGTGGCAGATTCAGAGCACTCTGAATAGCTAGACTCCATTATGTCCAGCTTCTCAGTCAAGTCAAGCCAATAGTCCATAACTATTTCTCTTAGAGGCAGTCTGGATTTCCAGGCATTAATCTACCATAAAAAGCCAACTCAATCCTCTTAATCCACTTAGAATTAAAAACAGGGAAGACAGTTCTAGTTCTTGCTAACCTTAAAGCTATTTTAGCAAACTTAAAAAAAAAAAAAAAAGTATAAGCTTTCCAACCCCTCTCCCCAGATTCTGTGCTCAGAATGGGGCTATTGACGTGAAAACTATGGGTAGGTTGTACTCTGAGCCTATGCACACCTAAAAAGTAAAATATGTCAACCTTATTCTCACTAACTTGTGAGGTCTAGCTTTCAAAAAAGATGAAGACAACACTATTTATAGTACCTATGGCTACCTGCTGTAATTATAGGCACAGAAATCTTCAATTCCTATTCCGGTCCACAGGCATCTTAAAATAACATAGTCCACAACTATGTTGAATTTACAGTAGTTTTTAGAATATATTCCTCTATGTAATAAAAAGCACAAATCCACTTTTTAAAATTGAATAGCTGATCCAGCGTAACTGCTTTTCATGGTAACCCTACATAACGGACATAACGGAGGTGTATATCTCTATTCCCAGCACTTGGGAGGATAAAATAGGGGAGTCACAAGTTTGAGGCCAGCTAGAGTTACACAGGGAGACCCAATCTCAAAAAACAAAAAGCAATAAATAAGCACATAGTATCTAACATAGTATTCAGACAAGAGATCTGTCAGCTTCCCTAGGCTATGAAAGGGCCCATAGCCTAAAAATGACTAAGACCTCATTAATAGGAAAGAGCTTTCAGAGAACCTGACCCCAGATGAAGATCTATCATGACTATGACATAAATTTGGAGGCACGAACAAGTTGTGCTTGTTTCCTGGTTCTTAACTTGTTTTTTAAACTCTTCACCCAATAACCTGGTGAGAGCGATGTTTGTGATTGGTTAGTTCAATCTCTAAATCCATAATCGAAAGGTCTGGCAGGGCCTTATCCACTGTTATCAAGTACAGTAACAAGTCAGTAAGAAGCTATGGTGTAACCATTGCTATGATTATTTAGATTCTAATAAGGCATCCAGAGTGGATACTAAGAATATGCCTAGTATCTTTTGAAGTTCTTGACATGTAGTAGCTAGTTTAAACTTCACAACCACTTTATGAGGCAGGTGCTAGCATTATTCCGAAGAGGAGAAAAAGCAAGATGTGAAGATGTTGGATTAATTCTTCCCAAATATTACACAACCATGAAATGATAAGATTAGATTCTAACTCCACAGGCCTAAGCCCAGAGGTCACTATCTCCCTTCTTTTGCCCTTTGCGAAGAGGCTAGCATAAGGCACCGCATTTCCTTCTTCCTTTCACTATGGTGCCAGCAGGGAAAGCAGTTGGCTTTGTCAGTGCTCCTTATGATAATGCCTGGCCTGGACCAGCTTTGCAGGAAGGGATGCTCAGGGCAGGAGATAAAACCAGCAATTCTTATACAAAACCAAGTCGAGCAGAGATGTCACAGTGATGAAGAAGATATTACATTATTAAAAGGGAAACAAAAATCTCAGAATAAATCTGGACTGTACAAAAAGGCTGAGAAAATAAGTACAGAGGAATATAGCAAGTTAGCTGTTTCCCATACCAATGGGATAATGCTTTAAAAACCATGAACTTTTTTTAGCCCCTTCTGACTCATCTCATCTCAGATAAAAATCACTAAAATACACCGTGCCTCAGTCTGTCCAACTATTAAAATGGGAAGGCGCTGGCTACATTTAAAGACATAGGTTTGCTTGGAGGATACCATGAAAAATGGCAGTGAAACTAAACATTCTGAAAAAATTCACTACATTCTCTAAACCAATTAATACTTACGAATCTACTGAAAAGCCTCTGGTGGTTCGACCTGACATTCCACACAGCTAATTCCAAACACGATGCTTAGACTTCAATCATTTTCATATAGTATGTCAATCTCCCAAAACTTCTCCTGCTGTGACCTTCAGGTCTACATTTGTTACTCTTTAGCAAAATCAAGTTTATTGCTATATTCAGGCTATCATGAAAATTAAGGCTATTTCTATTTCCTTTACATGCCCTGTCATTACACAATTAGAATTAAGAATTCTAGCATTATCAAATGCTAGTAGTTGTAATGTTCAGCATTCCATGCAAATTTTGCTGAAGTATACTTAATTTGACTACTAAAATGTATGACATTTCAAGGTACAATTTGCATTATGAAAATCATAGAAAACAATTTCTATCAAAACTTGAGGCTTAAAAAATCCTTTGTAGAACTGCCAGACAAGAGAGTGGGTACTCACGTTTCCTTTAACCACATAATTAGAATCGTTCTTGATGTCTCTGGCTAGACCAAAATCACAAATCTTTGTGATTCGACCATGAGTAAGGAGGATATTTCGGGCTGCCAAATCTCTGTGAATACACTATTAGGTTGAGGGAGAAAAGAAAGCCATTGAAATTCATTTTAACTTTCAAAGAATGAAAACTATTTTTAATTCTGAAAAGGTTGTTTTTATTATTAAAAATCCAAAACTTTTGTTTTCCATTTAAAGTACTCAGCACACCAAAAATAAGAATCAAAATGCGCTTTGAATGACATTCACATTTTGTGGTCCACATTATCTGGATCCTAATTACTCAAATCACTTTCAAAATCAATTCTACTAAACGCTGCTCCCTTTCTCAGCAATGCTTTCATTCATAGGAAAATATAAATAGTCAAATTGGTTTTTTTTTCCAAAGAAAAATTTATTTCCCATGTATCTCTTTGAGTATTCTTTCAAACAGTTCCTAAAATGTCTTCACTTCAGTTTGACATCTCCCAAGGACACCAGAAAATGGTCTTTATTTCAGCCACCCAATCTCCTTTTTTAGTTTGGTAATTGTTTGGAAATGTCACCAACGATGCATGAGGGTACAAGTGTGACCTCACATCACTTAGTCCTACTTCCTGCACAATTCTTTTCATCCTCCCCGAATCCATATTCCTCATTTTGGGTCCAGCATTTTCTTCCACTCCCCATCCTTTTCCCTGTATGACCCCTATTTCCTGATATTTTGTAAGCCACACATGTTAATATTTAGGGTCTAACATCACCACAACTCAACTGTATGCTTCATCACACATGGCTACTATGAAGCACACGCCTGCTTTTGCTGATAAAATGATTATCTATTTTTTAGAAGCATATCCTATATCCTAAAGCTAAAAGTTTTAAATGAATTCACTGCATATAAAAGAATATTCTTGGAAAGCTCATTTAGGCAGGTTTGCACTTTAAAGCTTATAAATTAGAACAGGAATTCCAAAGAGACAGCAGTTGGAACATGAAGAAACTAAATTTCCTCTGCTTTGGGTTACCACACTTCAAAATGACACTCCGCATTCTAACTAGGGCTCTAAAATACTCTGTTCTTTATTAAAAAAAAATACTCTTCCAAGAATCACTCTCACTTACATTCTTTGAGGCAAGGAAAGCCATGCCCTTTGCCACCTGGTAAGAAAAGCTCAGCAAGTCCTCCAGGTCCAGGGCCAACTCATCATCCTCCATGACGGCAGGCGTCACATCTCTTTCTATGTAGGAGCCTGCCAGAAGAGAGGGAATTTCATAGCAATTAAACCTTGAAGGTTAGTAGCACCTTGGTAATGACAATACCAAAGATGGACATGAACTTGGCAAGACAATCACCTCACCAGTGTTGAGGAAAGAGGGTGTTGAATCATAAAATCAATAGTCAACGCTCAAAAAGAAAAGTAGTCAACACTCCCAGGCTGGGTCATCAGTTTCTTAGGGCAGAGGGAAGGTAAACTAATTTTTTAAACCCCCAACATACAGTAAAGATGCTCAGATACAAAAATACATGCTCCAGACCCAACACCCAACAGCAAACCTTCAGAGCACTGGCCCTTGGCTTTGACACAGAGGAACTTTCCTGGAAATGGTGTTCTATGCCACACAGTGTGACAGCCCCTCTGTGAACAATGTGACTCTTCCACGGGTACCCACCTATTCGTGCTGACCTCCTTTTGTCTGCCTTGGTGGGGACAACATAAGAAACTCCAGGCTTCATATCCATGTACTCACTGTTGTTGTCACTGCTGGAAGAGATAAAGACCAATCAGGTCAGAGCTGCCTAGGACAAGGACGAAGTGGGGGGCAGCCAAGTAGCCCCTCTGGACAAAATGGACTCTTGTTGTGAAAAGCAATGCGACACTAAATGAAGAGCTTATAAAACATGTTCTATAAGTTTTTAATATTTCATATGGGGGTCTAACCCCCAGGAATCAGATGTCCTTTCAGTGGGACTCAGGTTAGAAGTGCCCCATCTCTAGATCTGGTGGGTTTGAGATGAGACAGAGAGCCAAAGACATGATCTCACATTACTCCAAACTCTCTAAATTAGCCCTCACAGACACAAGACAAAAGACAAAAGGATAAGAGTTTCCAAGATGTGCTGAGAAAGTGATCCTTAACATATAGGGACTGATGGAAGGAGGTTTAAAAAAACCAAGTTTGGTTCAGATAAACACCAATAATTTGGATGATTTTCTGAACCATCTGGACCTCTTGAATCTGCAACATTTGGCTGGAGACTCTTCAAGATTTCTAGTACTTCCTGCTTCTGATTAGCATAGAAACACCATGACAACAACCTCCTTCAAAGCGTGCTAGGGACTCCAAACCCATATGGGATCCCAAAGCACAGAGCACACCATACAGGACTGAACAATTCAGGCCATTATTTTGGAAAGTTAAAGGGCCAAGATTTGGAAATAACATAACAGGGTTCAAGTCTTCATACATACAATACTGTGCCACAGAAACTAATAAAGGATAGCTTTTACAATATCTTACTACCACTTTAAGTTATTGAAATTTACTGACAAAAGAGACATAAAATAACAAGCTTCACCTGGGGTTTTAAACTTTAGCCAGAGGTACAACAAATGGCTTTAAAAACTAATTGCCCATCAATAATATTTACTGAGGTCTCCTTGGGGACCTAACGTTTAGCAATCAGAATAAGACAGTCTACCATCTCAAAACACAGATGACACAGAGTCGAAGTCTTATTTCCTTATTTATTTTGGTCCTGGGCCTCTCATGTGCTGACCATGTGCTCTACCACTGAGCCGCATTCCTAGCCCCTAGCGTTAATGTTAAGAGGGACTAGGGATGACTGCAGTTGTCTCAGGATTAAGTAACCTAGGAAATCTTAAATGGCAGATATTAATAGCATTGAGGGAAAAAAAGAACAGGCAAGGTATGGCAGAGAAGGTGTTTGTCTACTCTGGTTGTAAACCAAAATAATTCTTCATGATGGAACTTGAAGCTCTTTACACTTCATTCAGCCTTAGAATAGCACCAGTGATGAAAGAGATGAAAATAAAGCTGAGAGTTTTTTAAAAATGTGCTAGAATAGTTATGTCTCTATAGCATGATAAACTAAAGGGGAGGCCGGCATAGGGGAATAATTCAGGGCATGATGGCAAAAGTTTACATGTACCAGACCACTCTACCATGTGGCTAGAAGTTTTAAAAAGCTTTACTCGAACAACTTGACAGCCTTTAGTATCTTCCCTATAAAGATTCAGACTGTAAGGATACACACAGAGGCACGCCCATAATCCCAACGCTTGGGAGGCTGAGGAAGGGCTGCCACAAATTCCAAAGCCAGCCTAGACTACACAGTGAGACTCTGCCTCAAAAGACCAAAAAGATGCAAAGACCACACTCAGCAGTATAAATGGAAATAAGGTAAGAATGGAACTGTGACCAAAGAATTAGGTACAGCTGTGTCTGACCGAACAGAACTAAGGCTAACAGGCAAAATTAAATGCATATATTTTTAAAAAGCTAACATCTAAGTTTAACATGATTTGAATTTTTAAAAACACTATTTGAACTTCCCAAACAGTTAATCACATTTAAATAATTTAATAATTCTGATTTCACACCTCAGAGTACCTTGGTTCATTTTTTAAAGAATCAGCCTTGATTGCAAACCCTTATGACCGCATGAACTGCCTGTCAACAGCTGACTGTTTATGCAAATCAGCCTTACCAGGAAGACTCCTTTGAATGCAAAAGGTTCTTATAAAGTGCTGCTTCTGCCTGATCTTCCTGCTTTGAGCAAATAAAAGAATCACGTTTTCTTCTCAAAAAATTCAAAAGATCACCATAGCAACAATATTCGGTAATGACCAGGGTGGGGCCTACAAGGATATAAGAACAGGTTACCAGGAGGTGAGACATAAACTATAGAGAATCCTGTCTCCTCTAAAAATACCCAGGGGTGATCATGACTATTAACATTCAGCTTCAATGACTGCCCCAATATAATTCTATTAACATCACTCTAAAAAAGCAACAGTAGACAAAGAAAATTAAACAAGAAAGTCCCTTTTTACCTAACTTTTTCTTTCTTTGTGGGGGTGGGTTGTGTGCTGGGAATAGAACTCAAGACCTCATGCTTGCCATGCAGGCATGTTGCCACTGAGCCATATTCCCCACCCTCTTTCTTTCTTAATGGTACCAGGGATTAAGTCTAGAGCATGCACACTGAATTATGTCTCTAGCCCTTTTTAAAGGGCTTGTTAAGTCACTAAGTTGCTCAGGGCTAGATTCACACTTGTGATCCTCCTTCCTGAGCCTGAATTTCTAAGTCATAGGACTGCTAGGAGCGAGGCAGCAGTGCTGGTTTTGCAGACAGATGCTACTACTTTCAAATGTCCTACTATTCCCATGCTTTCTATGTGAATCCTTGATTCACTTCGGTTTATGGCAGGGCTTCACAACTCACTACAGTGAACGTTGTTATGGAAATGAAGAGCCCAGACTGCAGCAGAGTAGGAAAATCAGCCACATGGATCAGCCAGCTGAGGCCAGACTGGAAGATAAGAAAAATCCTGAAATGACCCATGTTCCGAGTGCTACGAGGGAAAAAGAATTCTGATGCTCCAAATGCTTCAAACTTAGTTCTGAAGTTAATAGGCAAGTAATTGCCTTGGGTAGAAGCTGTCTCATGAACAATTCATGATATGGCAGAGTGTCACTTCTGGATTTGTGGGGGCGGGTGTTACAACGTTATCTAAAGCTGTCAACTTCCCTGTGATCTCTCCAGATCTCCAGGAACAACTCATCTTACACATCTTTGTTTCTTTAGACTGAAATGCCTTCTGAAAACACCAGAGACAGCCTCAGTGGAACCTTGAGTGAGACTTCAGAACTGGAAATTGATTTTTACAGAAGTGAAATGCTTATTTTTATTGGCCATGGATTTGAGAACTGGGCAACTTGGGGGCCTATTTTAAATTGTGGTATGCAAGGGAATATTAACTCCTTGTTGACCAAATATGGTCTGCCAATATAAAACAAAAAAATTTTGTTAGTGGAGGCAGGACATTTAGGAGAGCAACGTGTGTGTGTGTGTGTGTGTGTGTGTGTGTACGCGTGCGTGCATGCGTGTGTGTGCATGTGTGTGGTACAGGAATCGAACTCAGCACCTTGTTTGTGCTTAGTAGGCAGGGGCTTATTATGTTGCTGAGCTATCTCCCTCTCCCTGGCCCAAAGAGTGACTCTTTTAATGTCACATATTTTATGGTAATGAGTCTATATCCTGAGCTGTTTCTTACAGGATGAGAAAAGTAAAATCCACATTCTTAAAAATTCATGGCATCATTCACCAATTTAGTCCCTCACTTATGCTTTCACTATAGATTCCCAAACATTTCTTCTATTGATGTATAATGCCTGCACGTACTTATCGGGTACACTAGTATGATGTGCAGTACCAATGTGCAGTGATCACATGGGGCTAATAACAGGCCATGCACAGAAAGACAAACACACACTCATTCATCTGTCGAGAACAGAACAAAAGTCTGGATAAAAATCTTGCAAGTAATCTATCAAGAGGCACTGTCAACATATCATGAAAACCTTCCCTCTTTGGTAACTTGACATAATTAAGGCTATCAGGATGCAGCCTCACCTCCCACTGTGCACGCTCCGAGGAGATTCACGATGTTCATGTGATTCCCGAGGTAACTCAGGACCTTGAGCTCAGACATGAGGGCCTCTCGCTCCGTTAAATGGGCACTTGCTAAAATTGGAAAGGGCTTACTTTAGCAAAATAAATCAAATTTGGCAAACAGGTACAAGGCACGTCCTGTAGCACAGAAACACTTACGTTTGAGCATCTTGACAGCAACAGTCATGGCTGCATCTGATTTAATCAAGCCGTATGCAGTGGCCTCTACAACTTTCCCAAAAGCACCAGCACCCAAGGTCTTCCCTTTAGAAAGAAGGATGGCAAGGTCAGAGGTAGCAGTGGAACTGTAGGGCCACTTAGGAAGTTTCAAATTCCACAAAGGAATCCAAGACAAATTCTAGAGATAGTCCCTGTCCTATTCCCTCTTCCAAGCCTATTAACATCTGTGAAACTTCACAGCAAACGTTTGTTTCAGGTGGAATAGCACAAAGGAAG